>JBBPDC010155189.1:0-39767 GCA_037974485.1 Hemigrammopetersius urotaenia | reverse complement strand
TGGAGGGAATCCCAGAAACTCTATCCCCGGCTTTCCACCCTGGCAAGGAAATATCTATGCATTCCAGCCACAAGTTCCTCTTCAGAGAGGGTTTTCAGTACAGGAGGAAATATTGTCTCCTGTTTGCGCTCTTCTCTAAAACCCGATCATGTAAACAGGCTTGTCTTTCTGACTAAAAACCTATAGACAACTTGACATGTCTTCTGTTTGCTCTGGGCTATCACAGTCAGCCTTCCATGCTCTTGGATTGAGTTACTGACAGGAATTTATTGAATATAGTTTGCCAGAATTTTGAGCTTCAGTATGTTGTGACAGTGCACTAAAAGAGCAAATTTATTTTGGTCAAAATAACTTGGTCCTATTTTTTCTTTGTAGTATTATTGATAACTTTTATTTATATATTTTTTGTTGTAAAGAGATTGCACTACATTACTGGTTTTGTTTACTTGTTTACCATTTTATACAATATTTAAATATTATACGTTCAGTTATTTGAAGGGAAAGTTTACATTTGCTGTTCTTTATGTGCAATAAATGCTGTATTTCCAGACTCAATGTGTAATCGTGTTAAATAATCGTGATTTCAATATTGACCAAATTAATCGAGATTATGCTTTTTTCCATAATCGAGCAGCCCTACCTTGAACTTTATCTGAACTTACAAAAGAACAGTTGTAAAACTCAATCCTCACTTATAATGGAAATCAATGGGAAGTTGTAAATAATTATAATAATCATAAATAATCTCATATAATCCAGGGGGTGGTGCCTGTAACTAACTATTGTAAGCCACAAACAAAAACCAAATAAATAAAGCACTTTGTGATTATCAGGGTTTTGGGTATCTATAGCGATCAGGCACTCTGCCCATATCTCGCTTGTGATGAATTATCTTAAATTGAATTATAGAGATTTACAGCTTCATTTACAAATACGTCTGACTGGAAAAAATCCTAGCAATGTTTCCACAAAAACTTGTGTTTATATGAAACAATTACTGAAGGAATTCGGTAACTGACCACATTCATCATCTATAACTTTCAAGTAGATTTATTTTTTTAATTCCTTTCTAATTACAAGTAAATGCAGAAGAATGATTGCCTGTGGTAACCAACCGCAAGCTCTATTTGTGTCTTTCAGAGATGCGGAATTTGCTTTAAACCTGCCCAGTTTCCCAGGCTAGTGAGGGGCAGGGGACTGGTAAGTTTTCTGTGTGAATGCACAGAACATCTGCAGATTGCTGAATACATCTGGAACATCTGGCTTGGTCCTGCTGGGCTCACGGCTGCCCCTTGGCGTTCCCTTCCTGCTTTGTCACACGATGGCATACACAATAAAATACTCAGCACACCAAGTTAACACTTTGAACACTGGCTTTTTAATGGTCCACACTTAAATATTCACACTAAACATTCACACAGTAAGATGCTCAAGTAGTATCAACTTCTAAAGATGACAAAGTAACCTGACTTGATGGGAAAAATTTTGATAATTGATCATTTCGGTTAAACACAGGTGGTTAGAGTAGCCTCTGTTTAGCTGCTTCTGTGCAAAAAGTACTTGTTAGTTTTGTGAAATAATGTCTTATGCTGGGTATCATATTCAGTTAGAGCTGCACAATATGGACAGATTTGAAAGACATTCAAGGGCTCATATCATCACTTTTGTAGAACTAAAAAGGCTTAAAGTCTGTACATAAGCTACAAGCAACCATTTTCAAATCACAGCATTTGTGATGTCACAAAAGCATCACATTTAAATATATTTACATACTACAACTACAGCAGTTTAGCCCCGCCCATTCATGCACCAATTCACAGTTAATGGTGAAAATTAGACTTTTGCTGGATTACATGAAGACCTCAATTCATCAGAAAACCCAGCAACTTGTGATTTGTCAGTAACACTGTGATTGGTTAGAGGCTCATTTGCATGGCAGCCTTTTGCGATGTCAGTATTACAGAGACTGATATCGATTACGATACGATTTACAATTAACAGACGATGTATTGTGCAGTCCTTTTTTTTTGGGTCTCCAGGAGGAAAACAATTGGTTCTTAACACCAAAACAGACACTGAAGCAAAGTGATAATGACAGTTTAAAGGTTTGGTTCCAGGTTTCTGCTCGATGTCTCCAGTCAGTGTGGATATATAAAATTCCATATGCAACACACCTAATTTAATCTAATGAAATAAATAACTGACTAAGGTATTTTATGGAGCTACAAGTAATACTGGGCTTCCACAAGGAAAGAGGTCGGGTAATGGTTACACCTTCTGCTGTACATTAAACCGTTTACTGTAAATGTTATTTGTATTTATTGTAAATTATTATTTTAACACCAATATTTTTATTGTTGTTGTTGTTGTTGTTATTATTATTAATAATAAACATTTTTAAATGTGATTTACTCAGGGACACAAGACTTTTGCACAGTACTGTATAATAAATATGCTAAAGTAAGGACATAAAAACATCAGACATGTTTAAAAATTGTGTGCCTTGCGGGAACACTAGTGTCCTTCTTATGTTTTAAAAAAAGAAAGAAAAAAGAAAGACAGTTAAGCACCACCAAGGCTACAAAAATCAGGTTCTGTATAAGTGCAAAAGCACCATATCAAAATGAAACAGCATAATTACATAGTAACCACAGTAGCACTTTATAGTACTTACAGTACTTTTGTCATAAATTCACAGTCTAAAATAAAACAAAAAGCTCCAAAATGAGAAGTGTGAACATCTGGGGTACACATATATTTTCACCATTGAAACACAGTGAATAAAACAAACATAAATTAGTAACTAAATGTAAATAACTGATTCTTTTAGTCACAAGGATACTTGAGTAGAAGTTAAACATTTCACTTTGGGAAACACTTAACTGAGTAAAACTATTTACTGCCCACCTCTGAGGTGTAATGTTACAACCAGTCCATAACTCAAGGTTTAATATTCTCACAACATTGTCAACAAAGTAAGAAAAAATAGGGTTCACTTGTTGCACAATCCACTAATGAGAGGAGCTGGGAGGCAGGAATAGCTTGTGTGTGTGACACATGTGCTGAACTGTGTTATCAATTAGCACTGGTTGGTTACAAACTCTGGTGGTCAAACAGCACAGCTGCATCATATTTCATAATTAACAGTCTCCACAATGCACACTAACATTTTTGCACTACACCATTGTGTGCATCATGCTCTTGTGAAGAACGAAATACAGTTCCTTCAAAACAGTGCTGCTTTAGCACAGAACTGCAGCAGACAAGGGAATAAAGTGGTAGGGGTAGGAATCGCTACAGTACCCAAAAAATGATCTTGATACAAGAGCAATTATGGTTTTATTGCAATAGGTAATAAGTCACTTTTTGCATACTGCAAATAATGAAGTTCCGACCCACTATTACTGTTCATTAAAAATGCTGTCATTATTATTAATTATCATCGTCATGATCATCTCTGTAAGGACATCTGTCAAGAAGCATCAGCAGATGGACTTAGTGTCACTACTATTACGACTACTAAAAATAATAATAGTAGTAGCTGTATTTACTATTTTATTAAAATTATTACTCTTTTACTGTAACCACTAAATCTTCACTAGGGTCACAGTTACCTGGAGTCAAGGGGCGTGAGACATGGACTCACCATGGGCAGGGCACCAGTCAACTGCAGGGTGTACACACACACATACACACACACACACCATTCACAAAAAACACTCAGCCAATTTAGAATCCCAATTCACCTGACGTGCATCTTTTTGAACTGTGGGAGAAACCGGAGACCCCGGAGGAAACCAACACCACCAATAGGATAACATGCAAACTCCACACACACAAGGCCAGGACCCTGATTCAAACTCCCAACCTATTATTATAGGCTATTATTATAATTATTATAGGTAATATATAGTGCTGGGCTGTTAACGGAGCGAGATTCTTATCGCGCGATAAAAAAAATATCGCCGTTTAACTGAGTGAGCTGTGTCTATACTATGCCGTTAACGCTAAGATTCCAATGAGATTAACGGCGTTAAAAAAATTAATCTATGCCCACCTCTAGTAATATATTATTATGGTAATTACCCCATCTCTGACAAGACCAAAGCAGGAGGCACTGTGCTGGTTCGAATGAAATAAATTGATGCAACAGTGTAAGCATAAGTACAGACACTTTAAAACCACCGAACAATAAACTATGTAAGAGAGCAGGCAGTAAACACAGAACAGTGGGTGAAAGAAAAACACCTGTTAGTCCTCAGCAGAAACAAGAGTTTGTTTTGCATACTGATAACAGTAAAAGCCTTGGCAGATATCAATCACACAATCTAACCTGTGTGGAAAAAAAACTGCCCAACTGCAATCACAGCCTAACTGCATTAGGTGCTTTTGTCAGTCTTTACAAGACGGTTAAATATGTGCATGTGATTGGACAAAGGGTGGGTGTGAACAACACCAGAGCAACTGCCCATTAAGCCAAAACCTGCCAACTTGGCAAAAAACAGAACATGAAATGTACAGGACCAATGAATAAAGAAACGGGTCAAGCAGGCTGTTTTACAGGACGACGTTGTTACACACCCAAAACAAAGGGAGAGATCAAACTTCATCAGTCAGCAGATTACTGTGCATATGGCAGTTACTTTTTTTTCACTGCATGACGTGCAGCAGCAGGGTGCTGAATGTAGCTCAGGTGCTGCAAGCAAAGCTGACAGTAAAGGTGTAGCAATTTCAATAAAGCACCAGAAAAACCAGAAAAACAATTGTTAGTGAATTGAAATTTACACAGAGCATCTTACATTTACCTTCTTTCATGGAAACTACAGTCACTGTCTACAAACAGACATGTGGCAGCAGGTCTTACTTTATTCTTTTTATTCTAATCACGTAATTCACTTTCAAGTTACTTAAAGTACCCATTTAACAGAAAACAAACTTCCTTACTTTTTTAGAGCTTACTGTAGTACATGAACACTCTAGAAATTCAACACACTTGTAAACTTCTTTAATTGATTTTCTATGCAGTTTATTTATTCTTTTTTACTACTGTTTTTAATGATTAATGTTTTTTATTCCACTCCTGTAAAGCACCCTGAATGACCTTCACGTATGATAACAGGCTAAAGACATAAACAAAGTTTCAATCAACTGTTCACACGGACCATAGGCCTGTTATCATTTACATAATTCAGTTTTCAAAACAACAACCTGTTTAATTATAAGTAAAGTTTTAAAACGGGTAAACTGAAACAGTTTTAGTACATTAAACCACATCTATCATAAGCAGACTTCAGGTAAAACCATACAAGTAAAAGTTTGGGGCAGCTGGTGCACTGGGAGTTGTCCCTGCAATCAGAAGGCCATGGTTCGAATTCCTGAGCTGCCAGTGGCAGCATTGAGGCATTCTTAAGCATGGTTCTGTCCCCACACACTGCAGCTCTATCCTCAGCATCCTTCTCCCAACAGACTCGGTGTCTCTGTACCTTCAGCACCTGCCCAAACCAGTGCAATCTTGCCTTGTCTAATTAGACATGTCCCTCTAATAAACTATTTTTTTGTATAAAAATGGATGTACCATTTGGAACGAGAGACTAGGAAACTAGTATTATTACATCCCCAGCCTCCAGGGAAGGCAGTTGAAAGCTCTCAAAAGAACAGCTGGGTGGGATATGCATTGGTTAAAGACAACTGGCCTGACCCTGAAGCTCACAGCTGCGGAGTAATCATCCAATCAAAGTGTATGAAACAGTTCACAGGAGGCAGATGAGGCTCAGAAACCACAGCCATTTATGGTGGTGTGAGGTGCGGTCCAGGGCTGCATGGCCATGCCCATGTAAACATGCAAGGCTGGGCATCAAACAGCAGCAGACTTGCTGCTATAATGCAGACATGATATGACACGACAAGACATGACAGCTGACTCTCGGTGTGTTTTGGGTCCTGCTCGCCCCCGTCCTGGCTCCAAACCTCCCTCTCTGGGGGTTTTTGGTGAGGTTATGAGCTCATTAGCTGGAGAATTGGGGTGTTTTTCACCTCATCTCACACAAACTAAGGAAGAATATTATATTTCACAAGCTGACTAATATCATAAGCGACTATCTGCAAAAAACACACAGGCAGTGAGAGGAAAAGTGGTAAAGTGGCCTGGGTTACAAACTAAAGCCATTTAAAAATGACAGGCTAACGGCTAAGGCAGCTAAGCTAAAACTGCCCTGCTAGCGAGTGGAGATTTTTAAAAGGCACCCAAAGCGTACCCTGACAGCTTATTTTACGTAACCAGCACCACTGCCTATCTGAAGTATGTTCAGACGCCAAACATGTGCATGCCATTCTGCGAGAAATGAAGCAGAAAGAGCTATGCTCGGCACTGACTCTGTGTGGCTGCTAGCGCTAGCAACGTATAGGAGCGTCCGTTCACCACTCAGACACATAGTAAAAATAAAGCTCGGAACAAACAATTACAGGCAGAAGCACAGCACAGACTAAACCCACGAAAACAAGACAAATGGAAGAGCCCACAAAACGGCCTACCTGTTGCCAAAGAAGAGGGTTGACTTATGTTTATTCCGGAGAGGTTTGAGAAAACATCGCCCAGCATTAGCAGCACAACCGCCGTAAACACAAACAGCCAGACCAGCCGTACTACGCATGCGCAAATCTCCAAACATCTGCTGGATTATTTCTATTTTTTTTTTTAATTTATATTACCATTATTGTATCTATTTATATCATTATTATTATTATTATTATTATTATTATTACTGATGTTATTATTGTATCATTATTATTGCAACTTTTTTCACAATTATTTTTTGTCTTATCATTAATTCACGTTTGAACATGCAAAATGTTATATAAAAATTAACCGATTTATGGTTGAAATGTGATGTTGAATAAATATGGCATTTGATATCAAACCAAAAACTTTAATTTGTAAGAGCGTAACAACTCAGCTTTAAAAGAAAACTAAAGTGAATACAGAAATAGTTTTAGTTGTGAAAAATGAATTAGCACTTTGTAATTAAAGTAGTCAGTCACATTTTGGGTTATTCACTTTTTGGGAAAAAGCCTATATTATTGCTATTAATTTAATTCAAACTATTGATGACTGAAATTAGAGATAAAAAAACTCCCACCTGTACCTGAATTTTGTAATAACACTAATATTCTGTCACGTCACAGAGTTTCAATAGCATTAATATCATTTATTTTTTGTTCTTTTTTAAGTTAGACTTTCTATACAGACACTCACTTTTCATTTTTAGAGTTTAATTGCAATGCTGGAATTTTCTAGGAAACTCAGTTTCCTCCCTTTTACAGTCAAGTCCAGTTTCATAACATGTAATATGAACATTACGGTCAATGCTTCACTTATGCAAATCAGATGCACTGGCCGCAATGTTCTTTTCTAGGTGGTACAAATTAAAAAACTGATTTGATCCTCAGTTTGTGATGATCTACAGGCCCAGCAGAAATCCCCTTCACTGTCCAGTCAATACATCCTTTGTTAATATTGTTAATATAATAAACATGTTCGCTTAGTGTTTCACATATTGCAGTAATTTCTTGGCATGGAAAGTTGCCAGTTATTTCATAACCTCACTGCGTGTTCCAGGTTTCCTGCTCTAAATGAAAATGTTCTTTAGCAACTTGGTGTATTTCATAATGCAGGAAATGGTGCTGGGGTTTTGATTATCCTCAGTATTAAATTGAACAAAAGGAACATTTTGAGTCAATATAAATCATTAAAGGCTTCATAACATGCAAAGCCAAATTTCTCACAAGTTTAAAATGAAACATCCAATATAACATTTCAAAATTTGCACACCAACTAATACTCTCCTTAGTCCAAGAGTCAATTTTAAATTCATAGGTTTTGTGATTCAACAAAATCCCACTTATGTTTCCATCATTGTATGGTAGTTTGATCCCCTTAAAGGTTGAAGTTAGGAGCGCTTCACCCCTTGCTGCTTTCTGATTGAGGCACAATGGCAAACCAAAACGAGAATTTGTGTTCTGCTTACACTCCTCTGCCATGCCATCTACATGACTAAACATCTGAAACTGAAAACACTCTTAGAAAGCAAGAGAAAACTTGCATGAAAGATATGTAAACAAATCCTTCAACTAAAAAATATGAGATATGGATGCTTGGGAAAACTGTTCCAATCACAAGTCCTGGAAACCTGAGCATAGGTCACTTTTCTACTATACAATAACCTTACTTGAATCAACTCTACTAAACTAAGTTCTTATTAGGCAAATCCATTACCCAGCACTATGAGCGGAGTAGGCACTACAATGTGATGTAAATTACAGCTGGTGGCCGGTTAGTTAGGGATCCACCCCTGCAATCAGAAGATCAGGGGTTTAAATCAAAATCATAGAACTTGTCCAATCCCAGGACTGCCAGATGTACTGTACGTTTCTTGCAGCTGTACTGCATGTCAGTATTGACTGCAGTAGATAAAGAGCTACTACCATTCCCTAACTACTGGGGACAATGTCCCTGAAGGTTTGCTGAAGATAGAATTCAAACTCATGACCTACCCACTAGGCCACCACCCCCAATTGCACAGAACAGTGTGTGCATCTAAAGGACAGTCAATATGGCACTGCATCACCACACAACCAGTTAATAGGTCAGACAGAATCTTTCATTTTATAAACGTGTTAAATTTGGTATATTTTAATTTGTATATTTTCACTCTAACATACCAAAGATCTGCAGTTTATGAAATGGTTAAGTCTTAAAGAGGTGGCGTTGAAAAACTTTTGACTGGTAGTTAAGTTTATTGCTGGTTTGAAATGTGTATTGCATAGCACCTGCAGTTCCACAACTCCTCCACCAGATGGCTCTGCTGAACAAGTACTTGGAAATAAAAGGCAAAACTCATTTAAAGATGAAAGTCTTTTATTACCTCAGCATGCAATTACACGTCATGATCTGTAAGTTCGTCTCATGTCATCAGCTTGCTCGGTACAGTGGAGCGGAACTTAGCCAAGGTACAAAAAGCAAGGGGGGACAATTAAGAATCCACTCTGCAGAAGGTACATGTCCATAAATGTATCAAACTCGAGCCTGCCTTGCATGGCCAGAAGCAAGAGAGAAGTCTGTTCAGTGGTACTTTCAAAAGCTAACGAAACGTGTTAAAATAGTTTCCGTTTATATTTCATCAAAAGATATTCTTAACCTTTAGAATCAGTTAAATATTCTTATTTTTTTTTAAATATAGTTGATCATAAAACTGTGCAGTTAAGTCCATCTAACGATGGCTCTGGCTGTATAAACTGACGGATGTGTACCATCTTGTATTACATTTACAATTAAATCGAACAATAGATTTGCAAAGGAAATGTCTAATACAGACGTAGAAATATTCAATAAACATCAGCTCCGTTACACGTACCCGTACATACGACGTGCAAGCGTATATCATTATGACCAAGCCTGCCAATTTACTGCAGCCAAAACAAATTTTTAAAATTCAAAATACCAAAAAAAAGAGACATTTCCGGTGGAAAAAGAACACAGGTGCCTTAATCTCCTAATCAACAGAGTTAAGTGCTACAGGCGGACACCAAGTGCAATGTCAGTGAGGCCACATGGCAGGCATGCGCAAGACATCAACAGCAGGGGGCAGTAGAATCACGAAAATACAATCACACCAACTCCTACATCATACACACTCCTTTAAAATGCAGTGGCATCATGCATGTGCAACCCAGAGCTGTATGTTCCAGCTCTGAAACAAAAAGCAGTTTATCCTGTAAGGCTTTGTGAATCAGATCCAAAAAAATGTGAATAGGGGGATGTGAAATGTATCCAATAAGCTGAACAGGTCTAAAAATTAAAAAATTAAAAGCTGGAAAAATGCTAACCTTGCCCTAAACCCCTAACCCCTCTCTCTCACATGCATCAGAGAGAGACATTAAGTGCAGTAAACAATTGTGTAACAGTGACGCTACATTAGTTCAAGCTTACTCGCATTCAAGCGACTCTGTTGTAATCAGTAGATCTGCCAAACTGGTCTTCCCTATAGACCAACAAGGCAGTCTTGTGGCTGAAAAACAATAATTAAAAAAAAAAACAACACAACTCGCAGGAGGAACAGTGAAAACATGGCAGCCGCAACCACATTCAGATTTCAGTTCTCTCGTTGCACATCACATTATAAACAGTGCCTTGCATGAAGGTGTCAAGAACTTAGAAGAGAGTCATGCAGTTTGTTTTTCTCTTTTAAAGAGAGATGAGCAAGAAGCTGCTCTGGACATTTCTGACAAAGAAAAAAATTCTGTGATGGAAAAATTTTTTTTACTTTGGTGGTGGTGGCGGCAGCATCTTGCTGAACATCCTTTTTAAAAATTAAGGTTCTTCAATTGTGTGCAGCTCAACCATAGATTAAGAAACTGTTGTGTTGAAGGGCTGGGCAGCATTGGCAAAATGCAATATAAACCTGCAGAACAGGGGTGCCAAGTCTTGCTCACAAACAGCTGGTGTGGCTGTAGAAGCTCAGTCTGAAGTCTGAGACCGAGTGGAATCAGGTGGGCTCCCAATTGTTAGGAAACCTGTAGCCACAACAGCTCCTTGTTGAACCCACTGCCTCAGAGATTCGGAGAGAACAGGATAAAGGTCATGAACTCTTGCTATGAGTGCAGCTACTCCATTCTAATTCAGCATCTGATCAAAGCTCAATCTGGACAGAATAAAATTGAATCGGGATCCTATCCTGTTTTAGATGTTTCTGATTTTTTATCCTTCATCTCCGGTCTCTCTACTGGAAATGACAGATATGGGAATAAATGTAATTTTGTATCCACACTTTCACAATATCTGTCTCATCCTACAGTCAATATTGACTATTTACCAGACGAGTGTTTTATCAGTTTGTTTCTGATATTTTAATATATTCTGCTACTCTTACAATGACATCAGTTACAATATTAAGTTATCCTGGACAGAAGCCACATATTTCATATTTGGATTTCAACCTTTTCTTTCAGAAAAAGTTGAAGAACCTGCATCACATACTCTGTAGGTAACGGTCCTGAGGTTCACAAAAGTACATTTAAAAAAACCAAACAAACATGCTGCTTGGCAACAGAATCTCTCATTTAAAGGGCATTATGCCTCATATCTATCAAATGTATGTCAAACATGAACTGTATATACCATATATAACAATATCATACCATCATACTGTCCTGTTGCTACATTGCAGTAAAGTGTTATTGTATACTGCAGTGTAACATTAAGATGGTATGAGGATATGGAAATATGGGGGAGGGGTATTGAAAGTCATACCACTATAATGCCAAAATCTATAGTGCAGCAACATAAGACATAAATCACCTGTCCCTACTCACAGAACCGCCATGAAATGATCACACTCCGTTAAGTGCATTTTTTTTTTTTTAAGTGAATGAAAGGTTCTTCAGGGTACTAGAAATTGTTCTTCTACAGCATTTCTCAAAAGAACCTTTTCTGACACCCTTATAATTAAGAGTGCACTGAAAAAGGCATCCAGGTACTGAATTTTCAAGAGTGAAGAATGAAAATAGTTTCAGTAAAAAGCAGAAAACAGCTTCTTGTGCACAGGCAGCAGCTCCTCTGCCTCCATCCACTGCATCCGCATTAAACATAAAAAAAAAAAAATCCTATTATAAATAGGAGATACATCTCTTAAGCACTGCAACACATCTTTTCTTCAATTTGTCATTCGCTCGGGGGAGGGATGTGCACAAAAATATGACGCGCACAAAACAGCAGTTTTGGGAGGTGCGGGGTCATCAAATATTCAGTTGAACCCGTGACGGACTGAACTCTTAAAACAAGCCTGCAGAAAACACAGGTTAACAAAGCTGGCTGCATCGCTTTCCGATGACCAAATGAACAAACGCGGAAGAAAAGAGAATCCTGATACAAAATACTCGACAAACAACTTCACGGAAGTTAGCAATGTTTCATTCAAACAACAAAAAAGGATGCATCTAAGAGAATTTTCATAGTGAGAAGGAGGCAGAGTACAGCAGCATGTGCTCAATCTGAAACAAACTGAATGAAGGCTGCTGTGAGAAGCCTGCTGAAAATAGGGAACTAGAGGTGGGGGAAAAATGGGAAAACAGAAGTGTCCCGAGTTCCATTTTCTGCCTATTCTGAAGCAAAACAATACTGAGCTTAACTACAACTTCCTGTGGTCAATCTCTAGCGAGAAGTAAAGCTGGATCAGAAGTTGGGGTCAGATTTATCTGCAGGCCTGGTCAAAAGTGAGACGGTAATCTGGTCACGACAGTTGCTGCTATATCAGAGCCCTTAAACACAAAAACAGATGGCCTGAACAAAAGGTAGCAAAAACACAAAACTAATTATTGTAATAAACTGTACCACTTCCCAGGCACCTAATAAACAAACTCTGAAGCACACGTTTCATGCATGTTAATTCAGTGGATACTACTGCTCACATCAACTGCAATGCACAGTATCTACTGAGCACCTGGCCTACCACCCCCACACACTGTAAACATTGGGTTTATAACTATAGGAACCTACTGGCAGGAACTGCAATGTTAGTCTTAATGCAGCTGATTTGTTTGCTATAAGCAAGAACCTATGTTTCACTATTGAGCTGTCGCGCGAGGTTAATGCAGCCTCTAAGGGGCTAAAGAGCGGCACCGGTGAGTTCGGACTGGGCAACACGGACAGCTTGGTGACCTGAGATGGGGTTGTAAACGTAAACACCTTTGCATAAGTAATAAATGAAATGAAAAGAAAAAAAAAAAAAAAAAAAACTCAAAGTCCCTTGCAGCTCATAAGATATTTTTGTAGACTCAAAGCATAGTTATGGAAAATCGTGGCAGCACTAACATTCCCCAACAAATACCAATGCACAAAGTGCCATATTTAATGTGCGCATATATATATATATATATATATATGCGCACAAAGGTAATGTGCCATAAAAAAATGACTTAAATTCCCAAATGTCTCCTTGGGAATGAATGAAGTACAGTAATTCACACTGAAGAAATTCCTTTCCTGAACATCCTAAAGGTAAAGACGGTGTCTGCTGGAGAAATGAAGCTGGCGTGGCGAGGGCTTTAAAACAACAAAAAACTGACAGCTTGAGCTGTGACCATTACAGAATACTGTAGCCTCATTGCATGACCCTTCGTTCCAGAGGGCTTTTAGCGATGAAGACAGGGACTCAACTCCCGTTCAAAAGCATTTCTTTCCCTTGTCCTGGTCCTGCTTTGTCGGAGCTAGCCGTCATCACATTTCCCACACTGAGGCCTCCAGAGCTCTGGCCTCCAGGAAAGAGAGGCTTCCTGCTATACAAACACACAAGTATCAGGTTGGAATGAGATGAAACAAAGAACTTCTTTAGACATGGCCAATGCAGCGCTTTCTACATCTATAAGTATATCTAAATATATAAAGAAACATATTGACATACTGAACAAAAAAAAACCAAAACTAAATGTTACTGTATTGATTTTGCAGTTTTATTTAGTATATTTAGTAATATATTCATGTTAAAAATTCACTGCGCATCTAAACAGTTCTGAAATATTTTTTCAGGTGCCTAGGACTTATGTCAGTCAGTGTGTATAATATACATATACACACACGCAGTACTGCACAAAAGTGGTCAGCGAGCCCGAATTGACAAGTGGTACGCAAAATGCACACCGGGTTTCAGTCTTCAAGGCGCAAATGCGTACCTAATTTGTGACTTCATGCTGCAAGCAAAAGCCCCCCGGAACCACACCAAGTCACAGCCCCCGGCACGGACACACGTGTGTGTATGTGTGCATATATACATATTACGCTTGTTAATTTATTTAGTTACTTGGTGATATAGTACAACAAGTACAACTTAAAACAATCAAAAGCATTAATCTTTCTTACTGTTCAGATTTTAACTGCATGATTTGTAATGAGATTGTAGCAGTTGAGCCATGCATTTTTCCACCATTATACAGGCAGAAAAAACAGAAATAATCACCTACCTAAAGGCCATCTTCTTCAACAAATGAGTATCCATGTGGTCAGATTGGACAACCTGGGAGTTTGTGGATGGATTGCTGAATACATTGGAGACGTGATTTCCGGGCCGTAACTGAAGAGAACAAAAACACAACCAGTTTGTTATAAGCAAAAACAACAAATCAGTCAACATATACGCTTACAGGAAACTTACACAATCCTCTCTAAGAAACTACCATCAATGTCTCAACTGGACAGGATTTTAAAAGTAGTTCTGCTAAAGTATCAGAAACTGCCCACGATTAGGTCTCTAGCAAATGAAAGAGCCGTTTTAAATAAATGGGGGTTGGGGTTTTGGTAGTGGTAGCATCATCACTGAGGTACCCTTGAGCAAGGTACCATTCCCATCCACTGCTGCCAGGGCACCCTTTCTTGGTGGCAGCCCCGTTTCACTTGGCGCATGGTTAAATGCAGAGAAAGAAAAATCACGCTGTGTGCTGTGTTCATGTGTGTCTTTACTAACTGCTGCTGGATATACCTCAGGCTGGTGCTCCTGAGGCTCTGACTCCATGTTGAGAGCAGAAAGCTCCAGCTCGATGTCCTGGTCCGGTTCACTCTCGGCGCCACCTCGAACCAGCAAGTCCACTGCCCGTTTACCTCCACAGCTGAAGGAGCTGCGTCTGTGATCACTGATACACACAGACACAGTCTACTCAGTGCTTTAAATTAACACACACAGCATAACATTTTGTGTCTGGTGTTCTCAGACTGTAAATACTCATTGCTGAGATCAGGTGAGAGACTCAGGTGTTCTCCCACTCAGAATCTGCCCTATGAGTAATCATCACCGACACCAAACACACACAAATCCAGACAACCCTGTTTCACATGACTGGGACCATTTTAAGCAAGTTACAAGATTGAAATCAATCTGTTGTGTTGTCTAAAATAAACAGTGAGATTGATTTGGACTTGCACTACTGAGATTTAAATGATGAAAAACACTGAGGAAAAACAATCATGAAAACACTATTTTTGACATGGAAGAGGGGACAGTAAAGATAATGCAAAGCAACTCATGCTCTGGAGTATGTATTCAAATATCTTTCAACAATAAATTGATTTTTTACATTTGTGGTTGGTGCATTGCAAAACCATGCATCACACCTATTTTATGGCAGATGCCCTTATCTAAAGCTACATACCACCATTAGTTACAGGGACATGCCCCTGGAGCAACCGAGGGTTAAGTGGGGTTAAATGGTTGAAAGTGGGGGGTTTGAACCTGAAACATTGTGGTCATCGGGTTCCCAGGCAAGCCTATTACCCACTAGGTTGCCAACACCCCTATGGTGGCATCACTCAGGAGGAGCTTCTATCCTCAGACTCAACCAGAACACAACAAACAACATTAACTGTTCATTATAACACAAACTGAACTCTGAACCTCACCTGACTCTACCTCCCCCACTTCCCTGAACTTCACCCATACATTTGTAATATTAAGAGCCTTTAATGTTCTCGTTAATTTACCTATGTGACTACATGCTGTACTTATGTTTTGGTTTGCCACAATGAGGTTCGAAAGATTATAATTAATGCATGCACTCCATTTCTGGACACACACAGCAAGTGATCACGCTTAAGTTACACATATGAAAAAACTCCATTACCTCTCTAGAAAACTGGAGCAGGTTGAGTCAAAACCACACGGCCCCCACCGGCAGTCGCCCTGCTCAATATGAGAGCCATAATCTGCAGGAACGTCAGATGTTATTTATGTTATACCATCATTAAATCAACACAAAACTCTTGAAACCGTTCTCCATTTACTTTAATTTTAACAGAACAGTTTAGCAAAACATGACATCTACACAGCTTTCCCTTCAGCTCAAATCAGGACACCTCGGTCTACATTAGTCTTAGAAAAGGGACAAGCAAAATGTTTAGGCTTAGAAGTCTCTGCATTGGTCTTTAGCAATGCATAAAAATTTTGCCCATTTTTATACATGTGTCATACAGTGTCAAACCACTTAAGCACGTCTATTAGAGAGTACTCAATAACTTGACACGGTTTGAGGCAAATGTGTGATTAATGCATGTGGTTTCCACGATGCTAATTTAAACGCTATTTCCCTTGTTTCAAATAGTAAAAATGTTTTGGCTTAACAACTTTTTTAAAAGGAAAATGTTCTTAAAAGGAATAAATGTACATTAAAAAAAACAAATGTCAAACATTTAAGCAAATAAAATGCACCCCTTTAATGATGCAGACTGCAAATTCTGCTCTGAAGGGCCCAATATTCAAAGCACATAAAGTACACAGGCACTCCTCTGTTCTAAATGCAGGTTATAGCGGACAGATTTGAGTCAAACCTCTGAAGTTGATAGGTGTGGTGCTGGTTCTGCCCTGTGCAGACGTGGCCTGGACAGGTTCTGTTGTGTGGTAGTCTGTCCGAGAGGCGCGGGAAATAGCGCCCCACTTGGAAATGATGGGTCCCTCGCTAAATGGGATGATCGGGTCTTCGTCCTTAACTCGTCTGTACGGCTCTAAAATGTGCAGCCAGTGCTTACCTGCACCATCTACCTCCTGCAGAACAGAGACCAGAGGAAAAAAAAAAAAATACTTTTTTTACATACAGATCCTGACCAAAAATTAGAGACCACTGCAATTTATTTTTAAATCAGTATGAGTATGGGAACCATTCCATGACAGTGTCTGTTAAATTACTAAACAAGAACCTCATTCTGCTTACTGGTCAGTGATCACCCAAATCAAATCTTATCTAATGAGGAAAAGCATAAAAAATACTGCTGCGATTAACACTCATCTTGCACTGTGACCTGTTCGAAGGTAATTATTGCCATTTTGAGTGAACAGGATATTTGTTTTCTTTGAATTACTCAAATCCTGTAATCGTTATTTCTCTTTAGATGTTTTGTCATTTCCTTTAAAATCATGCTTTAACGAACAGTACTTTATTTGGAAATTATGGGAAATATTGTCAGTTCTTAAAAACTAAGGTAAAACTGTCCAATACTTGCATCAATAAAAATTAAAAGCTAAGAAACTAAACATTTTTGTAATGGTCTCATTTTCCAGAACTGTACATGTTTATTCCTCAATTTTGGCCTTTTATTTTCTCTTAGTGTTTGTAACTACATCGTCTGTCGATATGTTAGGGGCACATTTCCTTTTCACTATATGCCATATACAGTGTATGTATAGCCTATTACAGTGTAAAACCAAAATATGGCCTTAATATTAAAAATGACTCATTTTAAAAATCAGTTTAACGCATCACCCTTAAAGAGAAATAATGATAAAGCCGTATTCAAATTTGAATTCGCCACAGAGATATGCAACTCGGAAGGTTGCAGGATAAAAATTTACACCCGGATTGCATTTAAAGACAGACGCGCGTCTGAATGCGCTCCGGCTCGCGGTTTTCGGGGAATAACCCCTGATCTACTCGGGCTAAAAATACAAACGAGGACTCGTTGGAAAGGTCTCCTGGAGATTTATTGCAACAAAACCTAAAAAAAAATTAAAATTAAATTAAAAAAAAAAGGTGGAAGATATTTGCAGTTTCCGCATTATTGTGGGGATGACGGCATAAAATGATGAGTTTGGTTCTCCAAAAAAATTCTGTGTGACAATCCGCGACTCCTGATCCGCGTAAAACTGGGGGAGTATATGTCAAAAACAAACTGAAGCGAATCAGTATGAACTTGATCTGGTGTGGGGACTTACGGCGTGCTGGGAACAGGAGTGGGCGTGGCCAAGAGCCTCCTGGTCAAACGGGCCACACGACCACGGTGAGTAACGGGGCACCTCTCCAGCCGCACACTTACAGCTCACACAAATCCCACCGTCAACGTGCTGAGAGGGGAAATAATGAAATAGGAGTGAGGTCTTGTGAATAAGAGATTCTCATCTCTTCCTCACACTCACACCCACAAAAAAGCAACAGGCCGACATGAAAAGAAAAGCAGTGATGAGTGAGTCAGCCAGCATGGGTCTCTGGTGCCAAATCTTCCTCTGTGAGCTCATGTCCACACAAACACTGGCTTCACTGCAGAACTGCTACTTGCTCAGATGTATCAGTTGCTGAGCAACAGCTCCGCTTTAAATAGCTTAACACAACACTAAGGCTGGAGGCTTGCGTGGTGGCCAAGGCAACAAATCAATACTTTTTAATGACTGAAATTTTACAATACACCCAAATCTAAACACAGACACAGTAGCTCTACCTCTGGGCCCATAGCAAAGACAGGTGAAGGCTGTGCCCTGCTGGGGTTGTTGTGATGATGAGGCCACTGCTCTTGCTTGAGTCGATAATAATCCTCATAGCTGAGCGGTGTGCGCCCATATGAATCCTGCATCACACACAGCAAGCATTACTCCCACATAAACCACTTCAGACAACTGCAAACCACAAGCATCCGTTTCAAGAAAGCTCAAAAGCTGTTGTGAAAATAGAAAAACTACCCATCAGAAATACAGATATTAATAAGCAGTAAAAAAAACGCTGTATTAAGTCTGTAAGAATAGCTGTCAGTATTCATGCTTTAGGCAACTCACTGACCAACAACGTGATGACATTTCTTATGTGCAATTTTCCTATTGGGTGTTTATCATTTTGCAGAATAAAAGTATGTGCAATATCAGTACTTGTGTCAATAAGTACTATAGTATTTATCCCCCCCCCCCCCCCATGTGTGTATACAGAAAAATGTTTCTTATACTTTACCAGAGTACTTCTGGAGAGTTTTTATTGGACTTTTATATAGACTTTATATTGTTCTAGTCTCTGTGTGATGGTGCAGTCGTAACTGCAGTCACATTAATATAGCAAAATAAGTGCAAACCTCACTGAATATTGAAACTGATTACAACCAAATCTAAAACTCAAACTGATCCAGATGCACCTCTACCTTCATTTCAAATGTATCCCCCCATCCCCAATAACTGGGCATACCCTGTGCAGTGCAGCTCTCCTGTCGGCGGCGCTGCAGTACGGGCTGTCCAGCGAGTTGAAGCGCTCCCTGAGTGGAGGCTGGTAGATGGAGGAGTGCAGGACCTCCGGGGGGAGCGAGTTACTCCTGCCGTCCTGCCTCTGATACAGATGTGGCCTCCAAACCCGTCGGCTGTCATAAACAGGTGCGTAGACCCCGTGTCCCTGGGGGTGGGGGTGGTGGATTGGTGTGTATGTGGGTCCAGGAGAAAAGTGGGGATGGGTCAAACGGTCCCGGGGCGGGAGAGATTGGGGTGGCTCCAGATAGGGTGTGGCCAGAGGTGGCGGGGCAGGGGAGTCAAAGGCAGGGCTGGAGCGAGAAAAGCGAGGCATGCAAGGCTTGTGAGGATTCACCATGGAAGAGTAGCAATGACCTGGAGAAGGAAGGAGAGAAGAGGGAGAGAAAGGGAAATAAAGGAGTGCGCAAAGAATGATTCACCAAAAAAAAAAAAGGTCTGCTAAAGCTAAGAAAACCCCTAATATTCTGCTGTGCGGCCAGCCCACATAAGTGCATCCAACCTTCTCAAATTTATGGAAGACACTTTAAATTCAAAACTCAAGATTAAGGCTTTAAGGGTTGATAATGTTAACTTATGTTAAATATATATTAAAATATATTAAAAACAAAAATGCAGTCAATACACTACACAGGAAGCGTGTGTTGGTACGGATCATGTTTTGTCTGAGGGAAAAAAGGATGAAACTTCCAAAGAGAGGAGCTTTATGTGCCTGAACGACTAGACTAGTTAATTACAGGAATAAGCAGACAGATTAGAGCTATAAATCGAAATATTACCGGAGGGCGAGCAGGGTGGCACGTCGTACGTGCTGCGCTGATCAGGAAAGGTGCCAATCTCAGGGGGACACCTGGGTGGGAAAGGGCACCGTTTGTTCAGCGACACTCCACCTTCCACAAGAGCTGCAGCAGGGTGTGGGCCCAACACAGCTGGAGACTGACTTGGACTGGCTGGAGTCTTTGGAGGAGAACCTGTTTGCCTAAAATAAAAAATAAAAAAAAAATAAAAAACAAAACACTAAGAATTTCCACATCCCCTCTGCCATGCACAAAGTATTCCAGGCTCCCAACTAACCATGCATCTAATCAGCTAATTAACAACCACTCCCAAGTTAATGCACAAAAGCACATCCTTATCTGGAGCTTCCATGTGTTTAGTTTGACAGCAGAGGCTTCAGACACCACAGGAAGCTTTGTTTCATGATCATGTAGAATCAGATCTCAAACTATATATTTAATTTTTCTGATCATAAAAGGGAAGGGGAAAAAAATGTTGTGAGAAGTCTGATCACACGAGTGTGGGGTTCGACAGAAGAGGTGCAGAAAGAGAGGAACTGTAAATAAATGAATCTTCTGGAACTTGACTAAGTAGTTGTACACAGTTCAATTTCTTACATGTCTAATAAACACCTCTTAATACATGTGTAAGCTGAAATGTAAAAAAAAATTTAGAGATCAAAAATGTATTTGGGTGGATTTTAGGAGTCAAAAATGAAATTGCATTCCAATTTGTGTTTTCTTTTTTGGTCAGTTGTGTTCAAATAATTGGTTAAAGTACAAAAATCTCACATTAGCCAGTTGTGGGAAAAAGGGATATGAGGCATGTACACATTACACATTCATTAAGGCTTTAAATATTGAAAAAGTAATGCATAAAATGGAAAACACCCTCAGGGTTCTAAAGGTAAAAGAGGGAATCCTACAATGTGAAAAACAGGAGTTACTGAAAAATAAGAGGTGGGAAGCTCTCTCCTAATGAGAAAAAACATTTAAGAATAAAAACTTTTGGAAGGTGTTAAGGTATTAATTTGACCTTTTAGTTAGCGTTCAAATACTTGGGGTGACAAAGCAACTGATTATACCATCAAAAAATGGAAACGGAGCCTTTATTCTAGCCTGGAATTAAAGCAAAACAAAGCAGCCTTCAACAACAGCTGTTCACACTAATCTTCAGAGGAACAGAACCATGTTCATTCTGAAAGTCACTCGCAATTTCCACTCGCAAAGCTTTCATATTCTACAAAACAATCACAAACAGAAAAGATCTAGGTGTGAATGGAAAAATTACAGTTTTCCTTTCAAAATTGGCTTTCAAGGTGAGAAACGCTTCGTTTTACAGAAATGTACTACGTCAGAACTGTATATGGTAGTGGTGATGGGAAACAGACAACTGCAGCACTTAATACCCATAAAAGTTTCCTCTCAGAAGGTTTGCCTCAGAAGGCAAAAAAAGAATTACATTTACCACTATTTCTCAATCATCGCATTACATACATGTCACTAAGACATGTTTAGGTTCAATGGTGAATATAAAAGCTGCTTTCGTTTTTAGGTATTTAAAAACCACCTGAAGTTCTGACACTTCTGTTAATTAACATTTATTTTTTGCAGGTTACTATACATCATTTCAAAATGCATTAAATGACATTGTAAGAATTAAATGTTGTCATAAGTGGGTTTTAATATATATTTTAGGAATGTCGCCTTTAACAAAGAAACATCTGCAGCAGACGTTTATAGCACTGAAACTATACGGGTGTCAATCAACTGCTTTAAAGTGCACCTGTTATCACTATGCCTCAAACCTCTGAAGTCACAGATAAACAGATAAAATTCTCAGTATTGAGCACTCTCTCGTGTGTCAGTGTCTCAGACTATAAAAACTCATTTCGAGATCAGGTGAGAGAACCAGGTGTTCTCCCACTCAGAATCTGCCCTATGAGTAATCATCACAGACACCAAACACACAGAAAATGCCAGCCTTTTATTGCACCATCATTTATTTTCCTTTTTTAGCTTTCAGCTATTATGAAATTAGGTCTACATGATATTTGTCGGTTAATCATTATAGTGACATCAGTCTCTGCAATACTGGTATCACAGAATTTGGCAATATTTAAACGAGCCTCTAACCAATCGCAGCGTGACCAATCACAGCTCCAGGTGTGTCACTGAACGTTCTGATAAACAGTTTAAAAAGCAGTTTAACATTAAGAGATCACAAAGGTAACACGTAGAAATATCACAATACCGCCTAATATGTATTACACTTATATATCACACAGCCCTACATGTAAGCTTTCAGATTTAGACGTTTCTCCAAATGTTTGATACCCATGAATCTGCAGAGCATCATATATAAACCACTTTGAATCAGTTTTTACTCTAAGTCAGTGGTCTGTCTTTCAAAACAGCAGTACATCATAACTTCTACTCTCTATTGAAGTCTAGCAGGTACCTGACCATCTCTAGTTAAAAAAAGCAGCTGTACACAAAAGAGGGTCTCACTGTTCTTGGCTGGCACCATTGGGAAGATGCAGCATGCCGTCCTCTTGCTTGTGTTCTCCTCCTCTGGGGACGAGACGTGTTGGTGATGAGCCCGCTGAGCCCAGATCATTATGGTCTTGACTCAACTGGACTCCAGGAGCTGTATCACCAGCAGGGAGGAGAGGCTTAATTAAGACTGATTTGGGCACTGCAGACTGGGGAAGAGGAGACGGCCTCATCCCCCCACTGACCTTCTTATTCCTCATCCTGTATCTGAGAGAGAGAGAGAGAGATTTAAAATAAGCACCAGAGAGGTAATGTGAAAGTGAAAACGCAAGAGGAGAGACAAACAAAATGAAGCATGAACATGTTTGATGAAACAGAGTTACAGTAAGAAATTACAGAGTGGAGGAAATAAGTAAAGAGAGGGAGGGAGAGGAAATGAGAAAAAGGTTTAAAAAAAAGCAAGAGAATAAAAAGAATGTCAACACGGCAAAAAGGGAGATGAACTAACTGAAGCATTATCATGTACAAATAAAGTGTTCCAGCAAAAAGAAAAATGAAAAGGGAAAACAAAAACAGAAGGGGAAAACAGAATTTGAACAAAATGAAGCATGAATATTGACTGAAAGTAAAAAAAAAAAAAGAAAGAAAAAAAGCCATAAAAGATAGTGTGGTGGAGGAAATAAAAAGAGGGATGACAAATGAATGAAGGAAAAGGCAGAGAGAAGCTCAGGGAACCGTGTAGAGGAGCTGTATTGTGGTGTGGGTGTGAGAGAGTGGGTGAACATGAATAAGAATGAGGAGCAGAAAACACGTTTCTCTTCTACAAATCATATGACCCCACACACTTCATGCATGTAAACCTCAACACTGACAAAGTACATGTTCAAGAGTCACTTCACTTCTCTATCCTGGTTGTGTAGGTATGCGTCAGTGTGTGTTTGAAGTAATGAGTGTAAAATGACTTGCATGGGCAGAGTTGTCCAGCATGTCCTGTGTGTTTACTCACTTCTCCAGCTCGTCCTGGGTGTGGGCGAATGTGCAGTTGGCTCCGCGTGGGCAGCTGCCCTGCTGACGGAGGTCTCTGCACATGCTGGTCTTATACTTGCTGTTAGGCTGAGTCTAGGATAAAGACACACACAAAAACACACACACACCTCTTTAGTTGAAAAAGATAAGGACAGCTACAGAAAAACAGTGTACAGTATAGATACACTAAGATCACCATTGTGCACATGCAGTCTGTTTTGTTTAAATAAAATGTTTCATGAGCCAAAACAACCTGTAAAGTCTGGAATCAGAGCTTTGTAAACCCAAAATGTTTAAACATTATGAAAAACATATTTTAGTTGGGACTAAATTTGTTGGCACTGCGGTCTGTCAGAATGACCCCACATGTCCAACTAGCACATGTCCAAAACAAAAACTTGTCCAAACAATAAACTTATTGTTTTAATAATAAACTACTATCAACTAAACAACACTTCAATTTCTTTAGGTCAACTTTTGGGAACTAGGGTCAATCTATAACACAGTTGTGTTTAATAGTGATTGTACTGCACTACCTGAAAGGCTTCGTGGCTCTTTTTGCTGAAGTTCTGGATGAATTCAACCAGACCATGGACCACAAGCTTGACTGCTAGCATGACACTCTCCAGTTCCTTCCAGAACGGTGCAGCTGAATCTACACACAAAAAGTCAAATAAATGTTATAATAAACGTTATGTGGCAGTAGCCTAGTGGGTAAAACACTAGCCTGTGAACCCGATGACCACAAAGTCGGTTTTGGTTCAAACCCCCACTTTCTACCACTGATACTGAGCAAGACACTTAACCCTCAGTTTCTCCAGATGGACCGTTCCTGTAATTAATGATTGTAAGTAGCTCTGGATAAGAGTGTCAGTCAAACCCCACTTGACATCAAAATTTCTATTCCACCGAAAGTAACGTGAGGGACATATGCACCTGAATGGGCTAGAGGTTAGGGTGTTGGCCCTGCAATCAGGGGGTTGTGGTTCAAATCCCAACAGCTAGTGTCACCGCTGAGGTACCCGTGAGCAAGCAGAGCGAGCTCACGCCACAAGGCTCACATAGAAAAACTCTCCATATTGATTACCAAAGTGACTCACCCCTCCTCGCTCTGTCTCTGTGTTTAAGGCAACTCGCCAACAAAAATCCAAACTTTAAACTATCAATCCAAGCATAATTGGGGCAGGTGGGGGCATAACACATGTCAAGAGTGGGAACCCTGCCTATATTTTAAATAGCTTCAGAGGCGAAGCAGTGGCAAAAAAATTATGATTAATAAAACATAAGTACAACCACACTAACTACGCAAAATTAGGTAAGCAGAGTTACACTGTAAGGACTGCAGCTTTTGTGGGTGTGCATACACAAACTCACCTGGGTTATGGTCAATACCGGCCAGCAGCTCTAATGGCCCTCTTAAGCTGTTGAGGTTAGCCGGGTCACCTGTTCTCTGCAGAACTATGGTCAGTTCTTGAACACTTTTTGCAAAGGATTCTGGGGACTGGAGCTGGCATATTCACGAAAAAGTGAAAGAAAACAGGATTCATTTGCAAATACATGCACTTACTGAAAAACAACTTTCACATGGTTGATGTTCTAACAAAGCCTCATCACTGAACTAGACAACTTGAACAGCTGTTAATATAAAGCCAGTTAACAGATTTTTAAATAAGATTCATAATTAAATTGTTACACAATGTTGAAGGTAGCTGTTTCTTAAAACTGTTAATGAGGTGTGAGGTTCTACTATGACACTACGAAACAGTAGTTGGTGTTCTCAGACTAAAAACTCATTGATGAGATCAGGTGAGAGAGTTATTCTCCCACTCAGAATCTGCCCTATGAGCAATCATCATTGACACCAACCACAAACACCAAAATGTAGAGAGAATGTGGAGGATGTGGGATAGAAAAAGTGCTTTAAGGCCCAGAGGAGGACATGAGTAATTGTCATTATTGTAAAAGACTGAACAAAGCAGGCTTCAAAGGAGGCTTAACAAACCTTGACAGGTTAAATGAGTCACCAGCCACCACTAAATATGCAGCTGACTAACTTGATAATGGTTCTGAATTGTGTAGGAGTGATTATAGATAAAGGAGAATGCCTGAAAAGAGAGGGGCGGTACCTTGTCTATGATTGATTGCATGTGGGATTTGTGGACGAGGTCCCCGTACAGGAGGGATGACCACTGTTCCGGAGAGATGCGAAGCCCCGCCTCCATGGCAATGTGGACAATCTGAGCATCGTGTTCACGCCGCAGAGCCTCGTATGTCCGGAATTCCTCTTTTAGCTGCATTAGAGAGGAGTCTTCATCACGCTTCGTCACCTGAGGGAGGGAAGATGTGAACTTACTGCCTACACAGGAAACAACCTCAAAGATTTAACCCCCTTATATAAGACAACACATGTCCAATGTAGGACATTTGATTCTTTAGATACACTATTATTAAAAGTATCAGGACAACCAACAGGAACTGACAGCATTCCTATATATAGACTTTGAAGGGGACATATTACGCAAAACTCACTTTAGTTATTATAGGTCTATACAAAACATGTTCATGAAGTTCTTTGCACAGGAGCACTCTCACAAAGAGATCTCACCAGCTTTATTATTAAAAGTTTCTTTCAAAATGAGCTGTTTAAGGGCTTCGTCTCTTTTATTCAACTAAGCTGTTGCTGGCCATGCCCTACCCACCCCATGCTTAAGCTGCACGTTGAAATTCTGGATTTTACACATTAGAATCCATGTCTTAACACCAGCGACAGTGTTTAATTAAGGAAGTAAGTAAAGCTTTGTCATATCAGCTGTATATTGTACACAGTGAGATGAAATATCCTCCTGCACCACAGGTGCAACATAGGATATTTTTTTTAGTTTTTAGTGTTTGTGGGAATTTGACCTCATAAATGCTCTACAGAATTAATGTACACAGACACTGATGTTGGATAATCTGGTTCACAATCCCCATTCCAGTTCATCCCAAAGGTTTTGGATGCACTGAGGCACAGTCCTACTGGAATAGAAACCTTCTTCAAACTGTGTCCACAAAGTTGGAAGCATGGTGTTGTCCAGAATGTCTTAGTATGCTTGATCTTATTGCACGTGTGGCAACAGGTATTTAAAAAGCTGTGTACCCACATATTTGTCTGTACCCATACAGTGTATGTACTGGAGCTACTAGGCTAATGTAGCACTGAATTCTAGAAGCCATACTCAGGATCGACCCTGGGTTTACAACAGGGGCTTGATTCTATATGATGCCGTATAGTAGATAATAGATTCAACCTGAATGTTTTCACTGACTAACATACTAAATAAACAAAGAACAATATGCTCTTGACTACTACTGCCATGTTTTTTGAAGGGTGTGAACACGCAGTGATGACCAACAGCAAATGGATTGTTAAAACAAGTGTTATTATAACAAGTGTAATCTAAAGGTTTTTACAGTAAACATTTTCTGAATTTTTTTTTTTATTCGGTCAGTTAAGTCGAAATAGTTGGTTAATTTATAAAAATTATCATATTGACTAGGCTGTGCTGAAAAATAAAGAGGAGACACTTGGACACACTGTTAGACAGTGGCCCCCAACCTTTTTTGTGCCACAGTCCAGTTTGTTGTGTTTGTTTTTTTACTCGGTTTCTGCTAGCTAGTAGGATAAAATATTGATGTGCCGCATCACGTGACTGAAATGAGCTTTCTTTCCCCCCAAAATAAAAGATTTCAGACTCTGATAATCAATAGAATATTTTATTGTGCGACCTGGTACCAAATGACTCTCGGGCCGGGCCACGGCACTCTGGTATAGGGCTTTAAATATTAGAAAAGAACAAATGCATAAATAGGGGAAACCCTCTTAGGGTTCTACGGTTTAAAGGCACTGCCCGACTTGCCCCACATTAACAAACCTGAGATTCAAAGTTTCCTTTATGTTGTTAGTAGCATTATCCTTGGAGTTTTATTTTCTAGGAATTTAATAGACTGCAAAACAAAAGTTGACACGAATTTTCCCTCTTTATGCTGAGCAAAAAAATAACAGAACAAGACTCCTATAACCTCAAACATCAGACTAGGTTGCAATCAAACGTTCTATAAATGCTTTGCTGTCCAACTGTACTGTACATGGCACTGATGAGTGCAGTGTGTGTCAGTGTCTCAGACCTTAAAACTCATTTCTGAGATCAGGTGAGAGAACCAGGTGTTCTCCCAATCAGAATCTGCCCTATGAGTAATCATCACAGACAACAAACACACACATTCTTACACCAGCCATTTATTGAACCATGAACTATTACAAGGGCTGGCATAGAAATTTTACAAATAAGAAATGACCGTGTATTTCTCAAACCCCAGGATTCTTGACACATGAAGCTTGTGCACACTTGGGCTACGTTCTTGTTAAGGATCTGTTTGAGGGTCCAAATCACCAGCCACTTCTTCCACCCACACCTGAATAACTATTACAACACTGGCACAGTTTACGCTTTGGATAATGTTCACACTGCCTGAATAAAGGTAGAGTTTCAAGAGCAACCAACAACAAGGTCTGACAGAAGCAGACCTTATTTTATTAAAAGTGATATGCTAAATGTGACAAACACTAATAAGACATGAAGAAATACCTAAAACCGAGATAGACTCTTGCTAGTCACACTGGTGTGACAGAAACCCCCCCCACTTTCATGCAGATTGTCCATTGTGAATTTTCCAACTTCCTGTCTCTGAATACAGCTGTGACTGTGATGCCGGGGCCCCATGCACCATGCGGTTGTTACCAAGGCAATCAGACACCTGAATGGAATGAACCTCCGCTGCCCCAAACGACGAGGGTGTTGCGGCACATGAGGCCCGGACATCACAGTCAGCTGTACTCAGACACTTAAACTGTGTGTGTACACAATATAACGACAATAATATGAATGGAGATTTTCTCTCAGATAGACGAGTCATAATCCCAGTCTAGAAAACCTGCACATAGAGAATCAGTACAGAAGATTGTTTGTACAATTTAGGTTTAATCTGAGTCTGGGAAACTAGTTTAAGTGGCCAACAATAAAGAGAAACTGTCACACATTTATTGTCCATATTTGGTGGCCATATGGTCAGGCCAGTCATACTGACTCCACATATTACCAAAACCCTAAAAGAGCTGAACTAGGTGTATTACAACCCTTAAGTGACTTTGTAGGGATGCACAAGTTTGAAAGACAGCACATGTAACTCAAATGTTCCTAGTGCTGGTTGTGCTGTAAAAGGACGTGTGTGAAGAACGGGGGCATGTGAAAACATTTATTATATAAAAGTGAAAAATGCAGAGATAAGAACTCAAAGGAACTTGGGTTTGACCGACATTTTGTTTGCCTGATAAAACAGACTGATACAAAACCCATGTCATTTCATTTAATCATGTAAGAAACGAGTGAGCGAGTGCAGCACTTTATGTCTCAGCTAGATTTTTGCGTGGGTCAGGCGTCCCAATACTTTGCATATTAATGCTGCTATAATGGTTCTGACCCCCATGTTCTGGACTCTGAGGGGAACTTGTTTTTCTATAACAAATTAGATAAAACCTGAATGCCCTGCAGTGGCAAATAATTTGATTTGATTACATTAATGTTTAATGATGAGATTTACAGAAATAACTAAACAAATAAGGTGCTTTTTAACAGCAGTATTCCAGTTAACACTTAGTGTTTGCAAATCAATGTTGCACTTTCGTTCATATAGCAGTACTTTTAAAATGAAAGTGCACAATACACTACTTTTAAATTCATTATTGGATTTTGCGTACAACTGCGTTTTCAGGTGGTTGATGCTGGTTTGGATCAGTGGAGCGACCGGAGCGGCACTGTGCAAATCAACACACATTTGTTGGTTGTTTTTTTCTCCTGCCTCATTATAAATTCAGGAAACTCAGGACACAGTTTAGACAAACTTATTTCCCTAAAAAGTCACAACTTGACTTTTTTCACATTTGACATCTTATTACGGAGAGAAAGATCAATAAGTATCAATATCAGTAGAAGATAAATTCTAACACCCTAATTCTAATTAAACATGATCAAACTGGAACAAACCTTAAAGCAAGAAGCTCGGTACAGGAGCTGCACCACATGGCCAATGCTGGTCTTAGAGGCTTGAGGGAAGCGAGCTTCCAACTTCTGGACCACAAACAGGACAAGGACCTTCCGCGAGAGAGCAGAGCCATCCTCGAGAGCCAGTAGCACAAGCTTCAGAGCGTCTTCCTGCATTGCTGAAACACAACACCCAGAGGATGGTGGTGAGACCAATATATTCGAACAGGGAAATGGGACCATGCTGACTCCTGGTGTCCTCAGACAACAGAAACTCATTTTGGAGATCATGAGAGGAGACCCCTCACTCAGAATCTGCCCTATGAGTAATCATCACTGACACCAAACAGTATTGGACAGCCTGTTCAAACAGTATCCCAGTCAAGTCATGTAGCCCAGTGGTTCTCAAAATCAAACCTGGAGTACATCTAATGATTATTGATCTGAATTTGGTTGTCATAGAAAGACTGCAATTTATTTTTAAATAAGCATCTCCTATTATCTCCTTTAAAGGATAATATTTTTATTTGGAAATCAGGCAAAATATTGCCAGCAGTTCTTAAACTAAGGCAAAGCTTTTCAGTTCAATACTTGCACCTATAAAATTAAAACCTGATGAAAATAAATTTTTGCAGTGGTCTCATTTTTTACCCCATACATACATCAGGCAATTTAAGAAGTATTTTCTAAACCTGGCCCTCAAAATTGGAACAGTCTCAAATATCAGACATGTTTTAATAATATAGAAGTGAAAATACTACATTTTCAATATCACAGCAAACTGCTGTTTTCGATGCCTCAACTCATTTTCTTGACTCTGAAAGAACTTTTCTTTAATTGGCTGATTAGTCAGAATTGTAATATCAGATTATGCAGGGTGGGAGTACTCCAGGGAGATGATTTTGGACTCACAGGTTTAAAAAAATAAAATAAAGGTTCATAAAACATGAATATCTTAAACATGATGTTAATGAGACTCACCAGGCCCGAGGAACTGGCAACCTCGTGCCCTCACGGCGGCCCACAGGTTGGCAGAGAGCTGCTGGGGGTTTTGGTGCTGCAGGATGAGCTCCGTGACCGTCCGCTCCCCCAGAGACCGAGCCGCCCGCACCGCCCGCATGCGTCCCTCCTCTTCCACCAGCTGGCAATTCACCAGCGTCACCAGTTTCCTCTGCATGGGTCTGCTGAGGGTGCTCGGACTCAGAGCCGCCACACCTTCCAGAAACAGAATGTGGGAGAAAATTATTGGTATTATTAGTATTACTACTATTTATAATCTCCTTACACATTTAAAAAAAAAAAAAAACAACAATCAATGAGCAAGAATGGCTACAAATTTGAGATGCGTTTTAACCTTTAGGGCTATTTGCCAATAACAACAAAAGCATGTTTCATTTTAATAATTTCTTGCTCATAGCTTGTTGTGAAGAAACAAAGTGCTGCTTCTAAATTTTAACAGCTCCTTACTAGTGCTAATGAGGTTACCCTGAACAACCAGCACAGTGCAGCTGTTTTGTGAAACATTCTTTATCCAGATCTCAAGTATTTTCATTTTAAAAGAGTCCTTTGCTTCAGTGGTTTGCTGCGAGTTCCCTCCTTCATCTTTCTGGAATTTATCATAAACAGTAACACCATTTCTTCTTATTATTATTAGCGTTATTTAGATCATGATTATTTGTTTCTGCTTCATTTGATCATTTTGTACTTCTATATCATTTTCATGTTTTGCTTTGGACAAACAGGTGGTTTTTAGCCTTAACAAAAAGTAATAAGTGCAGATAAAAAGTTCCAATATTGATTGAGATGTTGATGTAACTTTATAACATTAGTTAGTAAACATTAATGAAAAACTAAAATAAAGAGCATCTAAAGGTTAAGCTGAGGCCAACAGCCTGAGGGTCACTGCATTACAGAGGGCTGACTTGGCATCAAGGCATGAATTCTGCAATGAACTGCAAGAGAAAAAAGAAACAGGGCTACAGGTTTTCTGTGCAGCAAAAGAGCTTTTGACTGGCCTAAAAAAACACCCGAGTGTGTTAAGAGGTCCTGTAAATGTGAGTGATCTGAAGTTCTGCACGAATGCAGAAAAAAAAAAAAAAAAAAAAAAAAAAAAAAAAAAAAACACACTGTGGAGGTGTTTCTAATTTGCAAAGCATTTTGTACCAGGCTCCTAATAAATCTCTCTGCAGCAGCCAATACTCTACAAGCTCTATCAGGAGGCGCTGCTAAATGAACTAAATCACTTATTTCTACAGATGCATAGAAAACTGGGCCAACAGAGAGGTTTCTGGTCAAGAGAGAAGAAGAGGCCAAAAATGTTGACTGCAACAAATGAATTAATAAACAAAGTGTATAGTGTCTCAATCTAACAGTTTATAAATAACATGAATAGAACTCCAAACCACTGTTTGTCCTCATCACTTTCCTCGAAGTGCATAATAGTTAGATAATTAAAATAAAAGTATAATTAATAACGCGTTTGCGTTAACGCGAGACTCTTATCGCACGATAAAAAAAATATCTATGAGGACTTTCACCTTGATATTTTAGCGCAGATTTACTCTCTCTCTGGTTCGTGACTTTTCCGGATCACGCCCGTTTTTAAACCTGTCTCGCTCTCTCTATAGCTCTCTCTCTCGTGCGCGCTCTCTGTGCCCCTCTCTCTCTCGTTCGTGACTTTTCCGGAGCACACGGATAATCTCTCTATCTTGCTCTCTCTGTCTCTCTCGTTCGTGCGATCATCTTTCTCTCTCTGTATCTCTCTCTCTCGCTCGCTCTCGCTCACATTCTCTGTCTCTCTCTCACTCTCTCTTATTCTCCGTTTCTCTCTCGTTTCTGACTTTTCCGTATTTAAACCTCAGGTTAATATTTACATTTTCTTTAAGGGTAATGTATTAAACTGAGTTCCAAATGAAATTAAAGTGATCTGGGTGAACATTTGGAGGCATATTTATGGTTTACACTATAAAAACAGGCATTGGGATCATTTTGGGGGGATGAGATCAATGAGATTAATCTAGATTAAAAAAATTAATCTATGCCCACCTCTAATAATTAAATTGAAGTATTTATGAAAATAAAATGTAGGACAGAACAATCTTTCTGGAGGGCTCAAGAGTTATGCTGATGGAGGTGACCGGATGACTGCAGATTAATTCCCATGATTTAAATCAAATGTTTAAGTACTTGAACAGAAATGTAATAATTTAATTAGTAACTGAAATTAATATCAACTGGGACAGTCCTACTAAAGTGCGGATTTTAAAAGGCGAACCGCTTAATACATCTTGGGGAATTCTGGACGTTTCGTGGCTGGCTGCAGCAAAGAGGTGTCTTCACCAGTCACCATCTCTGACGCACAAGCTCCAACCACACACAGTGGAAAACAGGAAATGCTGTGTTCTGCATACGGCCACTGAACCTCTACAACAAAAGGACGCTTAAAGTGGCATCTTCTCACTAGCAGAGAGAAGCGCATGCTTATACCCCACCAATCCCCACACACACACACAAACATACCTTTTCCTCCACTAATAGGTTTGAGGTAGAGAGCCAGCTCCTCCACACACGTTCTGCAGACTTCATAATGCTCTGTTTCCTCAGCGGTGCCCACACACACACACTGGCCTTCAGGAACCTGTAAAAACACATTTTTAAATTCAATTAATCTTGCAAATTCTGCTCAGTGAACCCAAACTGTACTTTTAGCAACACACACACAGCATAAACACATGAGTAACTCATGCAGCAACATTTTTAATTTTTTTTTTTTAAAAATCCATTGTTGAAGGTGGTGAGGAGCCTCTTTCCACAATGAACACCCTCACATTACCACACAGACCACCACCCACAATTTAATAATACAAAGCCACCCACACAGGTACCGTACAAAAGAACAGGGGACAAACTTTCCACCTAAAGCCCCCTCCCACTCTCCCAGAATGCCCCTATTCTTTCTCCCCACAATCGCCCTCCCAAAAAAGCCCCTCAAGCACTGGGTATGAAACAGTCCCCTAACCACCATTCTGTACATTGGAAAGTTAGAACTACAGGTCTCAAGTCATTTTGTGGTTGGCATTGCGAGGAGAAAATCAGCAGATTAAAAAGCAGCTAAACATGCACCTTGCTCCAGACGGGCAACAAGTTAACACCGCACCAGACAAATTCAGGAGCTCATTTGTTAACCACAGGTTGCATAGTAAATTATAGAATATATACACACAGTATATGTATGTATGTGTATATTTATATTATATTTTTTATATACGTGTATGTATATGTATGTTTGTATGTATATATACACAAACATATATACATACACACCCAGCCTAAAAATGCTTCTTTTAATAGTGTAAACCCTAAATATGCCCCCAAATATGCTCCCACAACACTTTAATTCCATGTTAAACTCAGTTTAATGCATTACACTGAAAGAATGTAAAGGTAAATAATCAGAATACGAACACTTCATTGCTTAAAAACTATTAGCATTAACAGTTAGCATTAGCAGCATGCGGTGAAAATTGTCTCTACCCACATGTTTAGACCGTGCAGAGCTTACTGACACCGCCTCCGCTGGACTGGTGGCAGTAATACAGTTCAGTTCTCAGACAAATCCGCATTAGACCGCGTAAAACTGTACATACAAATTTTTATAGGCCAACACTATTCATTTTCCACCACACGAAAAGCACATTCATTACTGGGCCGCTAAGGTCTATAAATTACCTATAGCACTGCACTATGGGGTTGTACGCAGGGCCGTAATTATAATAAATACTATATGGACAAACGTATGGGAACGCCTCAATGCTTCAGTATACAAAGACGTTTTAGACAACTCTGTGGACGCAACGTTCGTTGAATGCCCTTTATTATTACAGTATGACTGTACCCCAGTGCACAAAGTAAGGTCCATTAAGAAATGGTTGGATGAGTTCGGTGTGGAAGAGCCCAGACCTCAATTCAGTTCAACACTTTTGGGATGAACTTGAACGGAGATTGCAAGCCAGGCCTTCTCATCCTACATCTGTGCCTTACCTCATAAATGCTCTACAGAATGGATGGTCAAACTTCCCACAAAACATTTCAAAATCTTGACACACAACTCTCCCACAAGCCTCTGCATACCTGAGCTCCAACTAGCAGCAGCAGTGCACAGTTGACAGGCAGCAGGTCAATGTCGGTGCTGATGGAGGTCTGGTCGAAGGGACAGGCCTTCCGGTGCAGCTTGTGCAGACACGTCTTGCAAACTGTGTGAGAGCAGCCCAGGCTGATGGGCTTGTGGCTGCTGGCGTCAAACTCATTGTAACAGATCGGGCAGGACAGGAACTCCGTCCACTGTGCCGCCTGCACGGGCATCCTGTCACCTACAGGGGGCAATGATCCACTCAGGGTGATCACATTCCGTCGCGTCCAGGCGCCTCACACATGCCTGCAGAGAAAAGAAAGACATTCTTGAACTCCACTAGGCTTAGAATCAGCAGAAATTAAAGCTACTAAACTTTATATATTTAAGAAGCCATGACTAGCGCAATATTCTATTATCAGTTCTGGAATCTTAGAATGAATTATTATAACATATAAAAGCAAGCAGAATATAGTTTTAAGCAAAACTAAATTCTCAGGTTACTTACAAATGTGAAAATCTAAAAACACCTTGTTCTCAGCTACCCGTAGAACATGCTATTGCATAAGTAGTTCCTCATCACCCATAGTTTTTGTAAAAAAAAAAAATCCTGAATGCAGCAAAATAATTACTAACAATATTAGTATATACACAACTACACACTCACACTTCATATGTATATTCAATGCATCAGTTAGACATTTCCTTCGTTTTGTAAATACTTTTAAAGTCAGACCCTGCAGAAGCAGACCGGGCCTCGGGCCTCGTGCCACGTTGCTGAGTTCATGGCTAGTTAAGCATGACTGAGACACCCATTACCACATGCGTGCAGAAGTCAGCACTGTACAACTTTACTAGAGTACTATAAAACAGAACAACACTATTTGGAATCTCGGACAACTTGACCAATTATGTAAGTGCTTAATTGCTTTTGCTAATAGATGAGAAGAACAGAGAATGTGAAGGAGGAAGCGCAAGAAAAAAAACGAATGAGCACGTGCTACACCTCCCCACTACTACTACTAACCGCACTACTAATCAGCACCACAACAAGAACAATAACAATAATAGTAGTAATAATAATAATAATCTCCACCGCATCCAACTAAAAGCCCTACTACACCGTGCCTGCACTGAGAGCAGTGGTGAGTGTAAGCTCGTGTCTGTGTTCCTGAACTAAACACACACACACTTACCTGAAAACCGACCCACAAACGCGCACCGCACGGAGGATCCACAGCCCCGAACACACTCATGATTTAGTCCCGTTTCTGCGGCTAAATTTAACACCACGCACACCAGCAACCCCCACACATGAGCCCAGCGCTGCAGAACATGTGCTCCCCTACCCAGACTACTTCTTCTACTCTCCCCCCGCACCTGAGCTGAACACACCGCCCCCTACAGGAGACCGGGAGGACAGAACAGTAGAGAACGAGAACAGGAGGACAAAACAGGAAACCAGGGGCACAGGAGATAAAAAAATAACAGAACAGGAAAGCAGAAGACCAGGAGGACAGGAGGACAGAACAGAAAAAACAGGAGGACAGGAGACCAGGAAAACAGGAGACCAGGAGAACAAAAAAACAAGAGGACAGGACAGGAGACCAGGAAAACAGGAGGACAGGCAAACAGGATACCAGGAGACAAGAACAGAAAGACAGAACAGAAGGACAGAATATGAAAACAGGAGGACATGAGACCAGGAGGACAGAACAGGAGATGAGGACAGAACAGGAGATGAGGAGGACAGAACAGGAGATGAAGACAGAACAGGAGATGAGGAGGACAGAACAGGGGAACAGAAGGAGAAAACCGAAGAACAGAACAGGAGGACGGGAGAACTGTTGAACAGGAGAAGACAAGAGGCAGAGAGAGAGAGAGAGAGAGGACAGAAGACAGGGGGACCACAAAACAGGAGCTGAGGAGAAAAACAGAACTATAGAACAGGAGAGCAGACCAGGAGAACTGGAGACCAGCAGAATAGCACTCACCCTGACTGAGAGACCAGACTACTGATTCAAGAGTGTCGATAAGAGATTAGGGGAAATAGAGAGAGAGAAAGAGAAAGCAAGAGAGTGACAGAGCTAGAGAGCAAGAGGAAAATAACAAGAAATATTGTGAAAGAGAGAGCAAGTGGAAAAAAAGAATAACAGAGAACGACAGAAAAAACACCTTTTTCAAACCCAATGATGCTTCAGAGTGACAATAAAAGAAACAATGCAAACAATAATATAATAAATTAACTTATTTTGAAGTGTCCAGTTTTTTTTAATACAACATCAGAAAATACAGCGACATTACTGCAGTATGATGGGTTTGTCCAGTTTGAAGGAATTCAATAAAAAAAGACATCCAGAACACACTTCATAACACAATTATGCCTCCACCATTACACCATTGTTCTATTTTTATTTGGGCTGATTCTAAAAGTGGCAATGGCAACTCTAAGATATCCTGAACCGAACGTCAGTCTCAGACACTTGGCGACATCATGGAAATACAGAGCAAAACAAAACATCACTCAAAATTCGCCGTAGGCAAATCAACAGGAAGTTATTGTACATTGTCTTGTGACTGTGGTGCAAAACCATAAAGTATGGTGAATTTAAAAATGTCTGGCCTAGTGTTCACATCTGGCTCTGAATAACAGGCCTGCTTTTAAATATGCAAATGTTTACAGCGACACACACACACCCACCCACCAGCAGTGTGTGAATAAATGAGAAGTTAAAAGTTCTGCACTGCTATAGTTAAAGAGTGGGGATTTTGCCATAGAGCTGTACCAAGTGTTCAGGCCATCTTAGAAAGAAAGTGACAGATTTTACAATGCAAGATGTGCTGTGGGATTATGCCACTACATGATACATTGTGGATAAACATATAAACAATGGAATGCCAACATTCATTCATTTGCTTATGTATACATACACATATAAAGGGATAAAAGATGTAAGATGTATATACTAGAGCTGTAACTGTACATGTATTCGTACCGAACCGCCACGGTACATGGGTTGCGGTTCAGTACATGTCTTTCGGAGAATACACGGTACGACGGAGAAGACGTGATTTAAGTAATACGGAATCACAGAGGGACCTGGGTCGTAGTATGGTGCAATAGTGCCACCTACTGGCGTAACACTTCTGCTGTCTTACACATACATGAAAATATAAGCAAGAGTGTGTGTTTACTGGTTAATACTCATTCTTTAGAACTTTTTGTTGCTTAACTTTGCTGTATTGTGAACCGTACCGAACCGTGACCCCAAAACCGAGGTACGTACCAAACCGTGACATCTGTGTACCGTTACACCCCATGTATATACATATATGAAGTTCAATAAACAAAACAAGACTGCAGAGCCTTTTGAAAGCATAATTAACACAAACAAGTAAGGATGCCACAGCTGGTGGACAGCACTAACAGCATTTAAAAATTGTAAAAAAGCTGCACAAAATATCGTCCGCTAATCGTTATCACAATATCAGCCTTTGCAATCCATATTTTCAATATGCAATATGCAAATGAATCACAGTGTTTCTGACAGGGTGACCAATCACAGCTTCAGGTGAGTTACTGGGTGATCTGATGAACTGAGGTCTTCGTGTTAAATGTGGATGAATGGGTGGGGCTGCTGTAGCCAGAATGAGGAGATATTTTGTTGGTAGTGACATCTCAAAAACTATGATTTTTTTTTGGTTTTTTTTGTCATTGTAGCTTATTTTCCATTTATGGACTGCAGGGATTGGAGTGACTGAACCATTTAAAAGAATATTTACAGACTTCAAGCCTTTTTAATTTCAAGAAAGCGATGATATGGGCCCTTTAATATCTTGAAAGTCTTCGCAATCTCAATACGTAGCAGTAAAATCACAATACTGATGTTCTGCCCACATCATGTGGCTCACAAAACAATTAATAAATAAATAATATTGAAGTGTGTTGTAGGGCTGCAACAATGAATGGATTAAATCAATAAAAATCGATTACTAAAAGAGTTGGCAACGAATTTTATAATCGATTTGTTGTGTCGCGCGACGCAGAAATTATTTTTAAAAAAAAACTTCAGTTGAACGCAGAGCGGAGTGAACACACTCGGCCTCTCTCGCGCACGGATGCTAGCAGAGTTCGGTTAAAGTTCTTTTATAGCACTTGGTCATCTTAAGCTGTGTTAAAATGTTAAATGTGGAGGGAGGGAGAGAGACTTGTCTGTAATTGCAAAACAAATGTGTATGTAAGTACGTATTTAGTTGATGTAAAAATTGTGCTATTACACATACTCATACTATCTTTTTGATTCCAGAAAGAAACAGCAAACCATGAGAGGCTTCTTGATGGGAAATGCATCATGTACACCACAGCAAGCTTCTAACAGCTCAATGGGCAACATGTTTGTGCACTTTCTAAAGATTTTAGTTCTGTTTTTGAATAAAGGGTTGGAAATTATTATTATTTTTTTAAAATCAGATTCATCGATTAATCAAAAAAATAATCGATAGATTAATCGATTATTAAAATTATCGTTAGTTGCAGCCCTAGTGTGTTGTTTCCTGTCTAATCATCACTGGTAATGTAGGGGTTTACAGAGTGACAGAAAGAGAGGAAAAATCAAAATCCAGGAAGAAATATTTCAGACACACTATGCAGGAGGCTAAGATCAGAATACAACACAGAACACGACTGATTTATCTCAGGATTCCCTAAACAAGTGTTGTTTCAGCATCAGTAAGCTGGAACCAAGCCTGGGTTGGAGTGTGTGGCACTTTTGGCCTGATAACTGAGCCACCAAAATTTAAATTTTAGTATCGATAAGTATCTGAGAATCTATTTTTTTTTGACAACCCTAGAACTTACGGCTTTACAATATATCATCCATCACAGTGATATCGCTCGCTGCACTACTGACACCAAAGAAAGCAACATGCAAAAGAGACAAATCTCAGCTCCAGTTACCGGGTGTCTTGATGAATCAAGGTGTTTATATAAACCAGGAAAAGGCTAATTATTTTGACGGATCTTTGACCTCATCAGTATTTTTAATGGGCCTATTTTCCATTTAATTCCTTTCCATAAGGTTCGTGTTGGCTCCTGTAGCATATTTCATTCTTCCATCCATCCATCCATCCATTGTCTCCCGCTTATCCGGAATCGGGTCGCGGGGGGCAACAGCCTAAGCAGGGAAACCCAGACTTCCCTCTCCTCGGCCACTTTGTCCAGCTCTTCCAGGGGGACCCC
>JBBPDC010155181.1:0-20001 GCA_037974485.1 Hemigrammopetersius urotaenia | reverse complement strand
GAAGTTGCCTGCTGCCCCCGAATCAACGAAGGCAGAGGTTCTGATCAGTCGGTGTCCCAGTTGGAGTTTTACCTGGATGACAAGATTGGATGGAGGGTCAGCAGGACCAAGTGGATTCCTCCTCTTCTTCACTTGGTCTGCCCGTTTCCCCGGCCGCAGAGGGCAGATAGCTCGGTGAAGGCACAGGCCTTCTCTAAAGCGTCGTTCCTTCTCTGCGGCCCCCAGGGAGGTGCGTCCTAACTGCATGGGTTCCCCAGCTCCGAAAGAGTGGGCCTCTGAGGCGAGAGGTGGAGCCCGGTGAGCCGGAGCCATGGGAAGGACGAATGAGGGTTCCGCAGCCCGGCTTCTAGGCCGGGGGGTGGACGCGAGACGTAGATCCACCCTCAGACACATCTGAACCATTCCTTCGAAGGTCACGGGTAGTTCACGAGCCGCCAACTCGTGCTTTAGGCGTTGGTTCAGTCCCTCGTAATACGCAGTCCTGAGCGCGGCCTCACTCCACGTAGTCTGGACCGCGAGTGTTCTGAACTCAGAGGTGTACTGGCTCACCGGGCGGTCTCCTTGGCGAAGGTGATACAGGCGTGAATCCACCACCACCTCGCTCTCAGGGTGTTGAAAGGCGGCCTTCAGTTGGTTGGTGAACTCACGATAGGAGTGGGCGGAGTCACTATCGGAGCAAAGGACCGCCGCAGCCCACTCAGCTGCCTGCCCGGTAAGGAGGGAATTGAGGAGGGCAATACGGCTCCGGTCAGATGGGTAGCGGAGACTCTGGAACTCAAATAGGAGGTCAAGGTTAGTCAAAAATACCTCACATTTCCCATCCTTACCGTTCCACTTGTCTGGGAGAGCAATCTTGGGTAGAGGAGGAGTAGATTGAGCCATGGGGGTTGGAGGAGCGGCTGGTGGAGCACCCGAGCCCCCAGCAGTCAGCTGATCAAGGCTCTGACGCAGGGTGGCGATCTCAGCACGCAGACCAGCGGTCTCCGTGCGGAGGTTCGTCACTTCCTGCCTCAGGGTGCCTATCTCAGCAATATGCTGGGTTACGAGCTCACACAGCTGTTTTTTCTCCTCAAGGCTCCAGGACACAGCCATTCTGTCACGATGGTAGGTAGATGGATCTGTGTACTGTGCCCACTGTGTAGCGTGATGGAAGAACTCAGACGTGACGGGACACGAGAGAGTAGGTAAGTCACGCAGTTACTCTCAGAACGCTCCAGAAAGGAGTAAGAGTCCACACCAAATGAACCCGCGTTCTGAACACACACACAGACAGTATACAAACGACTCCTGGGAGTCAGATAGTACTCACGGTACCGGAGAGTTGACGTAAAGTCGAGATGAGATGAAGTTGGACACGCGGGCATGAAGTCTAGCAACTTCAATGGCTGTGTGAGGAACAAGTACCTACTTCCTGTTTATATACTGTGCGTGACGTCATCTCCGTGACCTCGTGACATCACGTGACCTGGTACGTGTGACAAATTATATTAAACAAAATCACCAGGGCACCCCTAACAATTCCCATAAAATAAATGTAACCAAAAACGATTTGTAATTTATACTATGACATTTAAGTAGTAATCCATGACTTCCTGTGTTTCTGGGGTGTAAATATGACGTGACATAGATGACAATTCTCTTTGCCACTCTTCGAAATGGAAAAGACAAGAGAACATACCATTCAAATAAGGCAGATGTGTTTTGATATTCATTAGTCAGGAAATGGCTACAAGAAAATAACTACTAAACTAATCCACAGTCAGAGCAATAATTAAAATATTTAAAACAGATTGTGTGAACATGTTGGTCAAAGATCCCATTCTCTGTATTCTTCAACCTTGTGAAATGTTATAAAAGATTAAAAAAAGATTAATTACTGTCCTATTGGCAAAAGGAAGTCGATAATTGTGAGGTGTCATTAACAGCAAGGGTGTCAATAATTTTAGTCCTCATGATTTCATGTAAAAAAACTAAATGTGGGAATTTTGTCCCCCACTTAATAAATTAAAGATTGAATTTTTGATGTTATATTATTTGCAATATATATATATATATATATATATTAAGGCTTTATATGCACATATGCCCTATGTATGTGTGTGTTCTACCAATCAAAAGTATTTAAACATATTTGAAAAGATTTTCTATGTTGACATTTTGTAAAAAAAAAAAAAACACTAATTATTCTTTGCTTACAAATAAACATGTTCAGTTTATTCACCAATTCAGTCTTTATTAGCCAGAAAATGTTCTATTTTTATTCATCACTACAGACCTACAAACAGCCACATAATTATACATAAAAATACATTGAAATTTAAAGGACAGTTTGGAATTGGACACACAGTTAATAGGATGTCAGCCATGCACTGTTTTTTTTTTTGTTTTATATTTTTGTCCATGTTATAAAGAAAACTTATTGTTGTTCACTCAACAACTTTTCTATGTGTCACATGAACACAAATCTGCAGTTTTATTTTCCAAACCAGTTTTTGGAAGTAGAGACTCTGGGTGTACAAAACCTCTGGATTTGCTTGACTGATACAGGATCCACCTTCAGGAGCAGGAGTGTTAACAGCGCCCTCATTTGGAGTGTTTTCCTCTGGGAGCGGGGGTTTTGGGGAGGTGGGGAGTCGGATGCTCAGGAGCCTGACTCAGCACAGTGATCTCACTTTCTATCCTGTCTTTGGTCAACAAGAGCAAACAAAGACCAAACATGAGAGCCATTCGCTGTTATGCAGGATGTAACTGGTATTGTTTACCATTCACTATACTAGTAGTGTCTGTTCGAGACCCTAAACTCACCTTCATCATTCGTCATTAAAGAAGGTTCTCCTTACTGAACAGAAAAGTCAAGTAGCATTTGGAAGATACACTCAACCAGAGCAACTCACAATAATTAGTTACAGGGACAGTCCCCCTGGAGCAATTGAAGACACAATGATATAAAGTGGGGGTTTGAACGTACAACTTCGTGGTCATTGGGTTTACAGGCAACTGTCTCACCCACTAGGCTTCTACCTCCCCGGCACAACACAGTCTGTCTGAGCAGCCGTGGATCAGTTTCAGTAATTCTCTCTCTCTCTCCATCTCTTACTCCCTTTGTACCCTTTCTCTCTTTATTTTAGTCTTCCTATCCTCTCTCTTTCTCTCTGTTCTTTCTTATAGTCTCAGTCCCCCCTTATTTCTCGTTCTTTTTCACTCCCTCCAATACTCTATATTTGTCTCTCTCTTATTCACCTTTCTTTCTCTCTCTCTCTCTCTCTCTCTCTCTCTCTCTCTCTCTCTCTCTCTCTCAATTGACACCCTTGTTGATACGACCTCCTGTGTGTATGTGTGTGTGTATGTGTGTGTACGTGTGTTTGTACTCCACCGGGGTTTTTGTCATGTTTTGTGTTTGTGGCTCCCTCAGTGTTTCCTCCAGGGTTTCCAGAGCTGGATTTTACAGCTGATTCCTGGCAGAGTGCTGGATTGAGTTACTCTTCATGCTGTGCTGAGATGCTGACAGAGACGCTCTCCTTCCACTCTTCCATCGCTTCATTCAGGAACGTGTGAAGCGGTTGACTTTCTCTCGTTTCCTTTTTTAACTGCAAAACAAGACTAATAACAAGAAAGAACCATACCTTATTTCTGTAGGCATCCTAGTTCCCTTTCCCACCATGCTGTTAAGTCATTTCCATTTAAATATATTTAATCAGTGAGTGTGTCCATAGTGCGCTCACACTGAAAACCAAGCTAAAACCAATGCTGCACTGAAATCGGCCAGAATACGCAGTGCAGAACGATGGACACTATGCGCACTAAATGGGCACAATTTTGACCACGTAGCGGGGACGTGACTTTCAACATGTTTTCGAGTTGAATAATGGCGGCAAACAGTGAAATACAAGCCCAAGAGGAGGCAGCTGGTTCGTATAAATGTAAGTAATGTTAATAAAATTATTTTACTGATGTACACTGCGGTAAAACCGCGGATATTTTGGCGGCTGGAGAATCGCGAGCAAATGTTAGTCCGTCACTTCCACTAAGTGCAAAACGTTAGTGTTTCGTTTAGGACAGCACTGACCCACAGCAGTGTGCACTACAGAAGGCAGTGCACAGTGCGCACTACGCATTAAATCTCAGTGCACTGACAGTAGTGCGTGATTTCGGACACACCCAGTGTAATTATTGAATCAGCTAGCTAATAGTAGCGGACTTTAGTGCTGAGATTTTAGTTTTGTTTTTTGTGTACTGTAAAAAATAAGTCAGCCTCTTGTCATGCCAACATCTTTTGACTTATGAAAAAACAGTGAGGCAGTCAGCTGGACTGCAGCCCGCTTTTAGCTTTTAGCAGCTTGTTTATAACTCAGGTTCAGGTTGCTTTATTTGTGATGGAAAAACATTTGCACTACAACATGGTTCCTTGGAAAAAGCTCCACGCCATTGGAAAAGCTCCACGTGTTAGCTTTTCTTTGTGGGGCAGCTGTTCACCTTGCAATTGGAACATCATGGGCTCGAATCCCAGGACTGCTAGTGTCACCTCTGAGGTGCTCCTGAGCAAGGTACTTTCCCCACACACTGCTGTATTCCTGGCTCCCTGCTTCTTAACTTGGTGAGTGGATTAAATACAGAGGAAGAGATTTTGTGCCATTCAGGTATGGTCACTTTACAACAGCAGTTCCTAATGAAAGAAAGAGATTTCCGCCATTAGCCACAACTGAGCTATAAAATGATGATTTCGATTAGCATTTAGTGTGATATCATGCAGGAATGACCAACCTAACATGGCCTCCCAAGTCCATCCCAAGTTCGCCATCTAACGCGCAAATAGCATCAGCACCCTCTCTTCCACCGAGCGGATTTATTGCCCCAGGCTGATTGTAGGTATTAGATCAAGAACAAACAGAACATCTGTCCCAGCTCAGTCATGCAGCCCCCCTCCTTTAATGCCTGCCACATGCATGCAATTATCATATTTGCTCTCAAGTGATCTCTTTCCTAGTTTCCGTTTTATCCTGCTCCCTGGCTTGCAGTAAAGCACTCATATGCGTATTAATGTGAGTTTGTCTGCTGGAAAATTCTTATCTTTATTTCATACACCCAGTCTTTTTTTCATCATGCGGCCCCCATTTAGCGTATGATTGATCTTTACAGGCTTTTCCTACTCAGCGTGATGGATTCAAGCGCTTTGATTCTGGGGGATTAAAACAGTCCACATCGTTCATCGCGCTGTATCATTTATCACATTCCTTAAAGTTAATTATGCCTTCCTTCCAGTTTTTTCTTCCCCAAATAAGGATTCCCTCCTGCAACCCCACAGTTAGATTCTCTAGTGAAGGAAGCCGATTGAAAGATTTGTTTCCCCTCTTTCAAGATGTGGGTCAAAGTAGCATAGATGAAGTTGTGAAATGACATTACCTTACACATCCCAGTTTCAATGTTTAATGTCTCTAAATAAATATTTTTTGTTTTTTTCCTAATTTCATCAGGACAAAGTGAGTACACACAAAATGAAGATATGTTTTCTGTACCCTGTACATACTTTTTCAATCTTTCTCGCTTTCTTTTTGTCTCACTCCCTTCTCTCTCCTCTTTCTATACTCTTCTCTCTTGTCACGGTCGGGGGCGCTAGCCCACGACCATGAGCTTCCTCGAAGCACGAACCAGAAGTCAGACCAGGGACCCATGCTAGATACGTTTATTAAAGCAGAACAAAACAAGAACAGAAACGGGCACGATGGCCACCAGGAACATGGACTAGATTCAGAAACAGGATAACTGGCTGGGTAAAAGAGGCGATGGACTCATGACTCATCACACAAAACAGAATTTAAATATCACACATAATCAGTGGGCAAAACACAGACAGGTGAGAACTAAGGACACGTGACACAAGCAGAGCAGCACACAACGTCAAAATAAAGGTCCCAGAACACAGAACAAAACAGAGCAAAGAACAGAACTAAAACACAACAGAAAAGCAGTGGTCCTCAACGGCCACTGACCGAACCGTGACATCTCTCCCTTTTCCTCTTTCTCTCTTTACTATTTCTTCCTTTTTGTCTCAGTCCCCCTTCCCTCTACTATTTATTTCTCATTCTTTTTCTTTTTCTCACTCCCCTTTCTCTCCTTTCTCTCTCTCTCTTTCTCCATTTGTCTCTTTCATATCTCCCTCCCTCCTCTACTCCATATCTGTATACTTTGTGCACATATTGAGAGTAATATGAACTCAAGCATAAAGAAAGTTAGTGAATATGTGAACATAACATGAAGGTTAGAAACAGTGGGGCCAATTTTGGTGGACGTTTTTACTAGATCAATTTTTGGTGGACGTTTCTGTTCTGCAAGAAAATCATGATCATTGATCATTTGTACATATTAAAGCAAGAGAATTATTGGCAATTGTGATAAAACAGCATCAAGCCAGTTCGATATTAGACTTTTAGAGTATCTAAACAGCAACATGCTTAAGATGTGCTAGTTTGGCAGCAGTGCGCTTTTAGCATGATGTTAAAGTCCACTGACCGATGGCTAATGCTACTGAGTAAAAACTCCTCACCGTCTGGCTGCTTAACAGGATGGATGAAGAGATTTTAGTATTCATGCCGCACGACCTCAACGTTAGAGCGATTCCTGTCAGCTGGCATGGCGACTCCACCCTCACGGGGTCAAACGGTGGCTATGAAGTCCATTAACCAGGTATTAAAGCCTCCTTTAGATAAGACAGCCGCCACAGCTGCAAAAAAAAAAAAAAAAAGCTGAGCTATCAGCTTGCACTCGCCAGACTGCAGGGATATTACAGCGGCTTCTTGGAGGAATGAGCCCGGGGTCACCGGAGGTCACGAAGCAGGCCTGAGAACCTGTCTGGCCGGTTTCCTGACAGGACTTTGGCGCTGAGAAGCACGTCCAAGATCCCAAATAAACATTTGAGACGGCCCAAGAGACCCTGTTTTTTTCCCCTAAGCTTGTCTTAAGACCCTCTTTCTCTTTTCTTATTCTCTCTCTCCCTCTCTCACTCTTTCTCACCCGTTCGTTCCCTTCTCTATTCTTTCTCTCTGTCTCTCTCTTTTTCTCTTTCCATTCTCTCCCTCCATCTCATTCTCTCTCTTCCCTTTTCTCTCTCTTCTCTCTCTTTCTTGCTCATTCTCTTCTCTATCTCCCTCAACCCTCTCTATGTCTGTCGCTCGCTCTTATTCCTATTATTTCTTCTTTCACTGTATTTCATTCCTCCCTCTTTTCACCCTCTTATCTTTCTTTATCTCTTTCTTCCTTCTCTCTCCTTCCCAGTCTCTCTTGCTTTTATCTTCTTTCCTCATTTCTTTAGCTTTTTTGTCCTTTTTTGTCTTTCTTTTTCGCTTCTCTCTCTCTCTCTCTCTTCTGAATGATCAGGTCAGTAAACTGTTAAAGATGGCGTTAAAGATGATACCCCTCTGCCTGTAGAACATGTGGAGAAAGGAGAGGGGGCTGAGGTCTTGTTTGAAGTTGAGCTGGAACATCAAACCCTCCATTTAGAACAGGATGCACCCAGAAAGAGCTGACAGAGTTTTTCCAGACGGAGAGATGGATAGAGTTCTGCCTTAAAGATTTCTGACCAAGGAGATTAAAACCTCGGAGACTGAAGAACAGCCTGTAACGACAACGTCCCGACACTGAACCTCCTGCTGAACCAGTCGGAAAAGGTCAGGGTTTAGTGTATGTGTGTGTTTGTGTGTATGTGTATGTGTCTGTGTCTGTATGTGTGTGTGTTTGCGTCTGTGTGTATATATGTGTGTGTGTGTGTGTGTGTGTGTGTGTGTGTGTGTGTGTGTCTGTGTGTGTGCGTGTGTGTGTGTGTGTGTGTGTGTGTGTGTGTGTGTGTGTGTGTGCGTATGTGTGTGTGTGTCTGTGTGTGTGTGTGTGTGTGTGTCTGTGTGTGTGTGTTTGTGTGTGTGTGTGTGTATCTGTGTGCGTTTGTGTTTGTGTGTGTGTATGTGTGTATCTGTGTGTGTGTGTATGTGTGTATTTTTGTGTGTCTGTGCGTGTGTCCAGACAGATGTAAATAGAGATTTGAAACAGTGTATGGAGCTGTAAATCTTTTCACTCTCTTAGTTTGGCTTCAAGTTGAGAGACCGTTTGGAACCTGCTGATTCTAATGATTCAATCCATCTGTGTTCTTCAATAAAGAGTAAATATTTAATATAAACATTTTGTTTTGTACTTGATGAAAAAGGTTTTGCTGTGTGTGTGTGCACTCATTTATTTGTGGCCATTATCATTATCATTATTATTATTATTATTATTATTATTATTATTATTATTGGTATTATTATATTAAGCATTACTTATTTTACCCCAAATAAGCATTTTAAAATGTAAAAATGTAAAACTTTGCAGTTTGCAGTGCATTAAATGTGATTTTTAAAATATGATATTTTTGTTCTTTTTGAAATTAAAGCATCGATTTGAACATTAATCACATGACATGTAGCTCAGATAAATTTCTATGGGTTAACTGGTTTAGAAATTCACTTCAAGAGAAATTCACTCCCAGTAAATCAGAAGCATATTTGCAGCCAGTTGTCACTTCATCTTAGTCAATTAATCCAATAGAAGCGCTTAATTTTAGCGTTCTGATATGGAAGTGGTATAATGGGATGATTAATGGCTGGAGTTGGATAATTTGACGCATCAAGTATGGCACCAGAGAAGGAAAGTGGATGATAAATGATGCTTTCTGGGCCTTTACGTTTCCTGTCGAGTGTGACCCCTCCTGTTAACCTGGGAATTCAGCAGCTGTTAAAAAGCCTATTTCATTTTACCACACACAACATTTGTAGGGCTTTATGTACCAAAGAACATTCATTATTCATTTCTAAATGACCATTTTCTCCATTTTGCTATCCCTTACAATGAAGTCAATTGTTTTTGATGCTGTGTCTAAGCCAGATTGTTAAGGCTGATAATAACACCAGACAACAAATATTTCATTACATTTTGAAGTGTTTCTTAAACAATCTTGGCGCTGATTTTGGTGGTAATGTTCGGTGGTAATGTTATCATGTAGTTTCAAGGGTTAAGAAACGTCATTTTCAGAAAAAACTAAACTTGGTGGCTCAGTTGACATGGTGTTTTGTTATACTTATACCTTTTTGCTTATTAATATGTTGTTTGTTTGTTGTGCATGTAGATAACAGTTTTGCATGCTGATTAATTAAGATTAATCAGCATGCAAAACTTGACTAAGAAATATAAAAAGTTTGTTAAAAATGTTACCCTAATGTTCGTAACAAGTAAAGAGAACATGTGAGAGAGTAAAATGAAAGTAAAGTTATTATCATATCTTTAATTACTTATTGACTCAGATTACACCAGTCTGGGTTTTCCCCACCCACTTGTGGACTATCCTGAACATTGTTCTAGGTTTAAAGATTGTGTTTTTTTTTCCATTTGTGTGCAAGACCTAAAATAAAAGAAGCATTTTTGTTCTTTCCATGTGACGCCATTTAAAAAAAACCCAGTAGTGGTTATTATTATTACATGATTAAAATTACAATAACTTTGGTTCTGCATGACATAGGAACACCAAACAACGCTCAGCATGTCATATGACACATCAAGCATCAACACCAACCAGGGCAACTTCCATATAAGGAGTTGTTTTGCCATATGACAATAGTTTACCATTTGTAGCACTTCTAGCATGTATCAGTATGGTTCGCATTCTAAACCCTCTGAGAGGTGAAGTGATTGACACTGATGGTCTGGTTACAGAGACAGTTGAACAGGGGGGTAAATATATATTATGCAGCAAGTGAACAGGCAGTTTTTGAATGTGATGTTAGAAGTAGGAAAAATGGGTGAGTGAAAGCATCTGAGACACGTTGACAACAACCAAATTGTGATGGTTGGATGATTGGATCAGAGCATCTCCAACACAGCAAAAGTGTTCCAAGGAAGGAGAACCAGAGAAATGGCAACAGGGTCATGGAGACCCAAGACTCACTGTTGTACAAGGGGAGTGAAAACCAGACCTAATCCCACAGAAGAGCTTCTGTGGTACAAGCTGCAAAAAAACATATGCTGGCTCTGACAGAAAGGTGTCAGAACATGTCAATGAAAGCAGTTAGCATTATGTAAATATTTGAAAGGGCTAACAGCATGTAGCCTCAGATTATATTTTGTTAGAGCCAGAGTTGTAACACAATATTCAGGTTAGCTTGTGCTGGAAGATGTTCGGACCATAATTTTTCCACTACAGCTCTGAGAAAAGTGAATTGCCTCGATGAAATCTCAAACTGTACCAAAACACACTCATTATGGGCAAAAGCCTCAAATGATCAAACTTGCGCTTTAAATTTGTGTCATTTGGTGTCAGGAGGAACCACACAATGCAAATCCCATTTCTCATTGGTTATTCAGTATCTTTACAGTATCTATACAATAGACACCCCTGGTCTTTAGCTATAAACATACTGAAGATATAGGTTTTGTACTAAAGAAGGTGATGGTAAGAATGTTTAAAAAATTATGGTTCCAAAAACCATCAAATCTTTGAGTTGATTCAGTAGAACAGGATTCTTCAATTTGGGTCCTTAAGGGTCTTTGTGAATTCTCTATTCAGACTGGTTGGTTGAACTGGTTTACTATTCAGATTTGGTGAGTTTGAGCAGAGACATCCCCAAAAGGTCTGAAGAACATATTTGTGTTTTCAATACATACATTGATCTTTAAAGAATAGATAAAGAGAACCTCTGCAAAATGTAAAGATTCTCTGCTAATTATTTTTTTTGTAATTGTCAGGCTAATGAATACCTAAAAAGTGTTTTTTTTTACATTTGGAAACAATTTAATGAACAAAAAAAGTTCTAAAAGTCAGCATGTCCTCTGATTTATTATCTGATTACACCAGCTGCAATAAATTAGGTATACATGATTAGCATGATCTAGATGGAAGGTCCTAGCTTGGCTTTAAGAAGATGAACATCTGCTTACATCTACATTTCATCTTGACTGTGATGATAGGTTCCACAAATTGCTAAGATGAATGAACTTTCAGGGCAATTTGAAATTAATCAGTCTAAACTCTGAACTGCGTTAATTTGTGATAATAGTAATCTCAGTGAACATCAAATAAGTATACAGATATTTAACTAAATTCAGCCCACAAGTTACTCTGGCCTCAATATGGAGGATCGGACCTGAAGGAGAGAGAGACAACAAAAACTGTCAGAAGTGTGGGAGAGATGCCTTAATGATAGGAGACACAAAAAATGCATAGACAACATTTACGCTGGGGACATGTTCTTACCATTTTTTATGGAGGATCATTTTGTCCCAGTCAACAAAGTAAATGCCAGAAGGGTAGTAGAGATGTTAGATAAATGTAGACACAATAATACATAAGCATTATTTACCTTGGGTACACAGGGGACATGTCTTCACCACATCCCATCCGCGTCGTTCCCCCACAGTCGTGTGGCCGGGCTGGCTTCCCCTCAGCCCGGGCGACGTGGGTGTGGACTGCAGGGCGCCGTCCTTGTCCCACGGTCCGGGTTCCCATGCTCGGAACCCCTCAGTGTCACTCGAGGCTGTCCCACCACAAGGGAGGCCTTCGGACAGCAAGGTGCCTTTAATGCCCACGTCCAGGCTATGTGTCCATTGCTCTGCACTGCACCTTGCCGTGAGCCTCCCCCGTGGCTCACTGATGTGGTCCTGCTGGCAGGCCCCGCTGTGGTTCTCGGCTGGGCGCGCACCGCACACAGCGCCCCACGTTGTCCTGCTGACAGTCCCCACTGTAGGCCTCAGCTGGGCGCGCTCCGCGTCGTCCTGCTGGCAGGCCCGAATGTGGCTCTCGGCTGGGCGCGCAATGCGCTCCTCATCACCCCCAGGGCTGCCGGTTCCTTCCACATCCCTCTGGCCTGTCTACAGTATGCCTACGCTAGTGGGCCTCTCCCTATTATCTGCCCCATTAGCTGTCTGCTCTCCACCCGGGACCCCACTCCTAATCCCCCTAACCCACGTACCCCCCCCAAAAAAATACAAGGGGTAGCTAAGCTACCAGGGCCCGGAGTTGGGGTTTTCCGCCGGTGAAGAGGGATTAGAGGAGGCAGCCCTTTCATCCGGGGTGCGGGCACGGGACGCCGGCTGTCCGGCTCCGTCTTGTCCACGCCCGCAGCCTCTCTGATGCCCTGGACCGCAGCCTCTCTGACGCCCTGGACCGCAGCCTCTCTGACGCCCGGACGCGCAGGCTCGCCGACGCTCGGGACCTCCACAGCTCTGACGCTCGGAACCTCCGCAGCTCTGACGCTCGGAACCGCCGCAGCTCTGACGCTTGGAGCCTTTGTCTTGTCGACTGTCGGGCCGGCCGCCTGCACGCGAGGGTACACAGCCTCCTCACCTGCTTTCAGCGACGCCTCTTTGCTGCTTGTTTGGACGCGAGGGTTCACAGCCTCCTCGCAGTCGGAACGTGTCACCTCTTTTTGGCTTGCCGCCATGTCTCCGCTCGTGACGGCCGCTTGGACGCAAGGGTACACAACACAGCCTCCTCGCTGTCAGCGGCTTGAGCTTGGAAGGTTCGGGCCATCTCCCAGTCTGGTAGAGCGAGGCTGGCTAGGGCATGCAGTGGTGGAGGCTTTTCCTCTCCGTGCCTCACTAGCCATCGCGCTTCTACCTGCAGCTCAGTTCTACAGTTCAGGTACTGCAGCATGAGAAGGAGTTCTTGCTTCTTTCGCCGCCTTGCTTCCAGCTCTGGCTTTCCCCCGAGGGACAAGGGGACTGCCGCTTTGCCTTTCGATCCAGTGGGTTCTTCTGTTCTTCTCCCTACCCTGGATCTGACAGTAGGTTCTTCTGTTACACCGTGTCGCTCCTCCAGCACACATGAATCACTGCCACAGACGTCCATGTTTCCTTTTTGCCTTTTATTCAAAACTGTCACTCAAAAGCAGCACGAGGGCTGATACCAACACAACACGAACTCAGGCAACACGAATGATGGTGACAATACAGTGCATTATGGTCGAGAACCCACAACTATGACCCCACAGTGACTAACATTTATACACCCAGTGATTGCTTTCACCTGCTCACTGGTAAGGGTCTCATTCCTAACCAGCCGTGGTTCAGGAATGAGGCCCAACCCTCAATCTCCCCAAGGGTGCCCCCTAGTGGCCACCCTCTGCTCCAGGACCCCAGGCGTAACATTTACATTCTCCATGGGTATTTTGTTTACCTGGGGGTAATGAAGTGAAGCTTATATGAAGTGAGCTTATAAAATCAAGGGTTATTTGAAAAAACCTTGCTTGAGTTAACGTAACAGTTCACTTCAGGCTTATTGAGTTCCACGAACAAAACTCAGGTGTCTTTAATTTCCGCTAATTCAAGTCAGGCTTGACAAGCGAGGCTCGTGCACGTCCATGCGAAATAAAAGGCAGACTTGTTAATCGATGCTAGATAACCCTTAGCAAAAAGTAGTTTATTCAAGTGTACTATGTGTATACTTATTTTATACTAAAACTGAGGCAGTATACTTGAAACTTACCTTTAATACACTATATATTATATACTTAAGAATAGTATAGTGAAGTATACTTAACTTATACTGATAGGTATAAAGAAAGTATGTAAAGTATACATTTGTAAACTTTAAATTACCTTATAAAGTATACTTAAAGTACACTTTTATAAACTTAACAATGTTCCAATTTAGTCCAAAGAAGTATTAAATTAGTATAGTTTCTTGTACACTATAAGTACATGGTCTGTATATTTGCTATATTTATACTCAAGTATACTTAATCGAATGAACTTCAAGTATACTATTTTTTGCTAAGGAAAGTAAGAATGGAAGGAAAGGAGAGAGTCGCGTTCTTTTCCCAGGCAGAGCAAGAATTGTTAATGCATACAGGATAACAAAGACATCATAACCAAAAAGATGAACCAGCTGCATTATCAAAGCTTGTGAGGCTAAATGCGTCAGAACATGATTTAAGTAACCTTTGAGTTAAGGATATAAAAATATTTAACAACTAAATGAGAACAGTTTCAAGCCTTCAAAATGTATAATCACAATAATATTTTCTTTTACTCATGTCTGTATTTTGTTATCAGTTTTATAAGCAGGAGAGCATGATAATTATATGGGTCCGTCTTAGACAAAAAGCGATATATAGTTGTAATTATTAATAATGCTTGGTTTCAGAAGCAACATGAGTGGAAAGAAAAGGTCCTAGCAGCAAGTGAAGATGGTAAAAAGTAAATCAAAATTTTAAATAATTAGTTTAAAACCCACATTGCATTGCAGAATTCAGCCACCAAAAAGAAAGCCAGTAGGGGCCCTGCTCCAGCAGCCTGTACCCAAGCCGAGGCGATGGCCCTTGCACATTCTTAGAAAGCGATTCTTAGAAATGTAAGGTTCCAATAACTGACACAAATATCTAACAGAACTAAATCTATAGCTCTCGTACAAATAATCATCCGGAAAACGCATCGGATCTATCCTGGGCCGAAGTACTCATGGAACATGTTGCCTTAAAGCTCTGTGAACGACCGACGCTCCCTCATCAACTGGATTATGTATAAACGGGCATGACACAGTCATTCGTGCAAAAGCCATCAATGCACTCCTTGTTATTTAATACTTTCTGAATAATTAGAAATCTCCTGCAGGTAATCTGTAATAATTTTATATTGGAGGGTCTGTGTGTGTGAGAGAGAGGGAGAGAACAGCTGCAGAGTAATCCCAGCCCCGCAGAATGACACGCTGTGTGATATCACACAGCTAACCTGCCACAGAGCAAGCTTGCCCAAGAGCATATGTTGCCATAGTAACTAAGCAGAGCTTCAGGTTAGCCTCGTTTATGGAACCGGATTTGGAAAAATTAAGCTGGGGTTATCAAAATAAGCCTGGCTTTTGAAGTTAGCTCGCTCCGTGCAATACCCCCTGATCCATGAGAGACTTTTTTTTGTTTGTTTGTTTTAGCCCTTCCCTCTTGTTATCCTGTTCACCTGTGTCTTGTTCCTATCTCCTCCTCAGGCAAGGTGTTTCTCATTTCTTTAGTTAGTATATATAGCCCCTGTCTTTAGTCTAGTTTTGGTTAGTTTTTGATGTTTTTGCTCAGTTATTCTTGCTCTTTTATGTTTTCGCTCAGTTGTTCTTTATCTGTTATGTTTTTGCTCATGTCTTCGCCCTCTGTGTTTTTTGCTTAATAATGTGGTCTGTCTTTCCCCCATGTTTCTCGCTTTGTGCTTTTTGCCCTTCTGTTCATGTTTATGTGTTTTCCAACCCAGTCTTTTTAGTTGTTTTCCTCTTGTTAGTCTCTGTGTTATTCAATGTTCTCGCTTAGTCTTCGGTTTCTTGTTATTTTGTTGATAAAGTCTTGGTCCTGATTTCTTCTCCTCTGTACTCGATGTCTCAGCGTGACAAACGAAGGACTGGGTGTGTAAGAAAACTCCAGGTTCTGGATCTGGATCATGCTTGGATTGGGTTGGTAGCCATTAAGAACTCGCTTATTGATTTTCAACACATAAACCAAGTAATCAAAGATAAAATATTTTGTACAGATATGCTAGGAGCTACAAGACCACAGTTAGGCACCACTGCCCTTACGAGAATTAACCATGGTTTACTATGATTAAATAACCATGGTTTTCATGATTTTCATGTTTTTTTGGGAAACTATGAAGGTGTATATGTATATGTAAACTATGGTAGTACTACAGCTACCATGAAGTGCTATGGATAAATGATAGTAAAACTATGGGTAGTACCAAAGTACCATGGGGTTCCGTAGTAAAACTATGGTTACTGCATAAAAACCATAGGAAACCATATTGAATTTTCATAAGGGTGGGTACTCCAAAAAGAAACCAAACTTATTCTGGTTCCTTATTTATGAATCTCATCAAGTGCCATCACATTCTGTACATTCCTTGTCCCTATGCAGTCCCTGCATGGTTGTTCCTTTTCAGGCCTAAAAGCAATGCAGTGATGAGCTTCCAGAAGTGCCTCGAGGAACAGCAAAAGTGTGTGAGCTGCCAGTAGGCGTAAATGGCAAGCTAACCGGCTTTGTGACTGATGTTGTCTGCTCTCACTGCTGTGCCTTTATGATAAGTGCCTTTGACTGTGCAGAGGTTCAGGGGGTTATGGTGTCCTTACAACACACCGGTGACATAACTCACAGCATGGCATCGGTGCACCAGGGTATATGACTGGCGCCTCACTTGTTAGAAGCACAGCCAAAGCCCTGAGGGGTCGAACACGGTAAAAAAAAGAGGCGGGGGTCTTTGCATCTGTGCAAGAAAAAACCTCCTACTCCACCACTGTGAAAAATGCATATTTTTCTCCCCCGACTTCCTCTCTTATCCCCTGATTTAGCTTCTCTCCTCTGCGTCTCGTCTTTATTCGATTTGGGAGACCATCTTCAGTGTGTTTTCGTTTGTCTCTTTATTTTCTGCTGCTCATGGGATGCTGGAGATGAATAGAGTCCAGAACCCAGCACCGCATAAGGTGTTTTGTCCCAGCTGAATGACTTCTGCTCTCCTGTAAACATCATTTACTCCCCACCAGGGCTCCTGCGGGACGTATTGATGCAGATTTGTCATCCTCATAGCTGGAAAGACTCGAGCCTTGGCTCATAATTCATTTACCACTGTTGGTTCAGGCACTTGCGAGCTGTGAGTGTTTGTCTGCCCTGAGTAAAGGCAAAGGTCCAGATTATTTTTCTAAACTTTTTTCTGGAAAGGGATGAACCAACCGAATCATGTTAGGGATTTCTAGGAATTGTAATAAACAAGGATCATATTGGGGTATTTCACAATCTATGAATGCAAAACTAGTGCAAATGTTAACCATTGAGAACAGTTTAGAAGGCTTCAAGCAGTTTGGCTCATGCTAATACCTAAAGAAATCATGACCAAGACCTAAAAGATAAATTTGAAGGTTAACAAAGGGACAATAGAGCAAATTCTTCACAGTGTCTTTTGCATTGTTCAAGATTGCCAGTTTAGTTAGATTTCCACCATCCTAACTTGACATATAGGTTTTCCTGTCATCTCACAGCAAGAAGGTTCCTGAGGGAAAGCTGAATGTTCGTTCTATGTGAAGCTTACATGTTCTCTCCATTTCTGCTGGTTGCTCTGGTTTCCTCCCGTATTCAAAAGACATGCATGTTAATGTAACATCATATTTATAGTCACAGTTTTATATTTCTACTCTTATATGTCTGACAGTCGATTAGTAACTAAATCATATTAAACTTACACTACATCCCAACAACACATACAACCAAGAACACAGACTCACTGTTTGATGAATAATGCTTTGATGGAAATCTTTACATTACTGAGTCACTTGACTTGTCAAAAGAACACCAGCAACATGCCTTTATAAACCATCTTTATCGAGTATATTTTGTGCTCCATTTTCATTCATAGCTTCTATGACACTGTCACTATAGCAACCACAGATTGCAACAAACATAATCATCCTGTCAAACAAGTCAAAGGAGTGAAACCAGAGCAAATACACGAACAATTCACAAAATAACAGATTGTTGAATTTTAGTGTGTAATTGTGTAACGCTGAAATTTGGTGCAAGACTGGGAAAAATGCACATGCAGCAACATGTAGAACTGTTAAAAACCGAAGGGCAAATTACCCCTAGGTGGGTCTGCCCTGAGATGGACTGGCAACCTGTCCAGTATATTTCTTTTGTCCTATAAGGCTAGGCTCCAGAACCCCCAATACACCCAAAAGGTAATCTGCTCAGACTGTGCATAAAATATAAAATGCTGAAGTCAGAGGGTTTCTTGCTACCTTATAGCTCACCATTCCTATGAATCCTTTATGAGACAAACTTCTCAAATATGAATTTCTTTCACACTTACCATCACAAGAACAACCCTCAAGCTACAACCACTCAATGTGTTGAATTGGTCATTGGCATAGTTCATCATCAGGAGCACCTCTATTGATTGGGTAAGCGTGTCTCTCGAGTGGGTCTCTAATCACTTAATGTTGGACAGAGGTTTTATTTTGTGAAGTGCTTCTAATCTGCTGGCATACCTGTGTATCTTCTGGGAACATAACTAAAGATATAATCCTGCCCTCTCTTTTCCAGACCAAGAAAAAAAACAGAACTGAACACATGTGTAATCTAACACTGAACGCCTCTTTTCGCAATTTTGTATGTATCATGCAATAAGATTTGTTCTGAAAGATTTACATCATTTCCACACTTTACTATTAGACTGCTGCACTGTCTGTGTATTATATTGTCTCAGATTTAGATCCTGTTTACAGTACACTGCTGTATTGTTTATTTGTTGTTATTTTGTTGTACAATACTAGTCACTCTGGAAGGCTTAAATCCCATTTACACTGTACTGTTAAATTACATTCTTGTTGCATTATTGTGGTGTCTATTTATTGTATTGTTTTGTATTGCTTCTGTCTCAATTTGCAGTCTGTTGAATGTTGAATGTTACTATATGTTGCACCGTGACCTTTGGAGAAAAGGCTCATTACACTTTGTACGTGTTCACAGCTGCTGATGACATTGAACTTTGGACCTTCATAGAGAAGTAAGACACAGAACCATTACTGCTTGTCTGCCTCAGGCTGACACTGAGAGTGTGTTTGAATTGCTTGGCCGGATCCTCTACCCTAAACATTTCATAATTGTCTTATGCGTGTGACACACGACTACACACATGCTCCAGCATCGCAGACACACACTTCAAGTCGATGCCTATATCAGCTTTTCACATTTAATTAAATGTGGCGGTTCATGTATGCTCACTGTTTCATTCACAGGCCACAAAATTGCTAAATGTCCTATAAACAAATAGCCAATGTAACATACACCAGTCATAGCTTTAAAACCACCTGCCTAAGATTCTGTTGGCTCCCCTCATGCCCACAAAACGGCTCTGACCCGTTGATGCCTGGACTCCACAAGACCTGCACCGTTTACAGTATGGTTGCCATCATTCTGCTGAAAGAGGAAACTACACTGCCATGAACTTGGTCTGTGAGTCACACGCACCAGGTCACATGACGTCAATCGGCACCGGAAGTGACTCACGTAGAGCATATAAACAGGAAGTAAGTGTTTACCTGCACACAGACATTGAAGTTGCAAGCCATGCCGCGTGTCACCCTCGACTCGTCTTGACTCAACTTCTCTTCCTACTCATCGGTACCGTGAGTACTCTGACTCTCTGGAGTCTGTTTATATACTTATCTGTGTGCGTGTTCAGAACGCGAGTTCATATTGGTGTGGACTCTAACTCCTTTAGAAGCGTTCTGAAATCAACTGCATGGTTTACCAATTCTCTCGTGTCTCTCACGTCTGAGTCCTTCCACCACGCTACACAGTGGGCACAGTTCACTCATTATTCTGCCTTCCACTGTTACACTGTGGTGTTTAGGTGTTCCCATGAATGCAGGACCCAGCATATGTTCACTCAGAGCATCACACTCCTGCATCCTGGTGGGGTCTAAATTGAAGAATAATAAGAAATAACAGAGGCCCTAGTACAGAGCCTTGATGAATCTCATATTAGGCCTATAATTATTCAAGCTGCCACAAGCGGAAATTCCCTGCTTTATACCATTAGACGACATATGTTCCTCCACGTAAAGAGGGTTTATGGTGGTCTACCATGTCAAAATGTAGTTATGAAAAGTGACACTAACACATAGTTATGAAAAGTGATACTAACAAATAGGATATCATTTACACTTGATACACCTGAGGGTTCCCCTCTGACTGAAATCAACTCTGGCATTACAGTGATATTATTCACAGGGTGCCTGTTTCATATGCACTTTGCTGTGTAATGAGGTAACAAGTTTTAGTGAAAAATGTGCCATGGCAATAAATGAATGACACCCTTGCACATGAACACAATGTAAACTCTAGCACAATAATTATAGCATTGATTATAGACCTATGTTTTATCCCAAAGGTGTGTGTGTGTGTGTGTGTGTGTGTGTGTGTGTGTGTGTGTGTGTGTGTGTGTGTGTGTGTGTGTGTGTGT
>JBBPDC010155159.1:0-20007 GCA_037974485.1 Hemigrammopetersius urotaenia | reverse complement strand
ACACACTACTGCACTCACACTTGAACACACACACACACACTCCCAAACAGTATTGCACTCACACTCGCACACACACACACACACACATACTCACAAACACTACTGCATTCACACTCGCACACTAACACACACACACACACACACACACACACACACTCACAAACACTACTGCATTCACACTTGCACACTCACACACACACACACACACACACACACACACACACTACTGCACTCACTACACACAACACTACTGCACTCACACATATGGAGGTGTTTCTTATTTTTGCACATACACACACACACTGCAATAGAAAAGAATTCACACACACACACACACATACAGCAATAGAAAAAAATTGACAGACACACACACAGAACACAACAAATAACAAGGGAAAAGTGGTTACTTATTTTTTTTTTACTGTATTTATATCATATGCATCTTTAATTTAGTCAGTGATTGCCAGCCAAAGTTTTCATTATTTGAATCCAGACTTTCCAAATGCTTAATTGTGTCTTTTTTTAACTAAACTACTCAGAACTCTTTGAACGACTTCACATGTTTTGTACGTCAGTTATGTACATTTTTACTGTCTGGACTCATGACTCAGTTAACTGGAAAAAGACTGGGTTTTAATATAATGGACAGTGACAGCCCAAGTATTCACAGGGAAAAGCACAGATCATTAAAAAAAAAAAGTCAAGTAACTCATAGGAGCCAAACATTTTAGTCCGTGATGTGAAGCTTTTGTCCTGAGTTTGTGACTCCTGGTCCAGTTCAGAGCTGCATAAGCATCTGTTTGTTTAATCTTTTTGTGTGCCGTGCCACACTGAAGCTGTTTCCTGGTAGCTTCATGCCTCGTGGCCATCTGCAGAACAAAAGTATCTTGTCTGAGGCACACACACACACACACACACACACACACACACAGAAACTCTGCTGTGAAGAAGAATTGTTTCACTTCGGCACACAGAGCAAGAACTGGTCATCTTCTAAAGAATCAGGAATCCACAGGCAAGCAGCGTTTGTTTGAACTGACATCAAGGAAAATATTTCCACACTTTGGGTTTTCAAGCCGATGACTATATTCTGCCTTTTGCTGTCTGTTATCTCTCTAAACCAGAAGACGAAATATACCACACAGACTAAGTCGTGGGCCAGACAGGATTAACGTCTATTGAACAGTCTAGTATTTACATACTATACATTCTGGAAAAGCCCCCCCCCCCCATGAACCCAGCCGGCGACCTGTATTTCTTAGCTGAGATGCGGCAGAGATGCGCATACCAACCCCACCCCACCCGAACCACAGCCGAGGTCCAGGGCTGTTTTTTGTCCATCCCTGCTCCCTCCTACTTATGTTCCAAGAGCTCCCGCATATAGCGAAAAATAGTGTTTTGGTTAAAAAAAATGCCTAAAAATGCAAACCCTAAATATGCCCCCAAATCTGCACACTTTAATGTCATTTTAAACTCAGTTTAATGCATTAAGCTTAAAGAAAATGTAAAGGTAAATAAATAAGCAGAAGCAGAAAACTTTATTTCTTAAAAAAACATTAGCGTTAATGGTTAGCATTAGCAGTGTGTGCCAAAAACAAAGACTCGTACACAAAAGAAAGGTTGAAATAACTCTCTTTACCCACATGTTTAGACAGGGCACAGCTTACTAATACTAAATAAACTGAGATAACTGTTGAAAATGGGGGGGGCGGTGTTTAAACACTAAAATACGAGGACAAGACACGGAGCAGTGATGCTAGATGCTGCAGCAGCTTCTTCTTCTTTTTAGACTGAATCTGCGAATGATGATCCGTGTAAAACTGAGGGATTACTGTAATATGTGTTAAGATTGGGTGCAAATCAGATTTACACGATTTGTCCATTACCCCAATATAGAAGTCTTAACACATTGTATGGTAGACTGCTATCTATAAAACTGGTCAGGAAAAATGTATACCCCGAGATGATCACTAATGTACTCCATCTTAATGGGTAGCAGTGTGTCACAGTGTCTGAAACCACATAAGCAATTACTTAACAACTATACTGAGGTAACCGATTATTTAGGACTGTACTGCCGATCTCACCTAAGATGTATGTCAAACAAGGCTCGTCTGGAGTAATGACAAAATAATTCATTCATTCATTTACTGTAATCGCCTAAATCTCACAAATATAATTTTCTCTTAATTATCCATTTAAACCCCATACACTGCAAAACTAGCCCCTTAACTAACTCAGGACTCGCTGTGAGACACTTGGCCAAAGGTACACAGTAGTGGTTTGAGTAGTTTTTCTTTAACAGAACAGCCTATGTTGTTGCGGTAAGCACTGGCAAACCTTTAGCAGCAATTCCCATCTGTAGCAAAGGCCAGATTAGTGTGCAAGGTCACACACAACTGAACAAACTCCCAGAGCCTCTCTCCTCCGTTCGGCAAAAGTCAAATGTACAGTTGTCTTGCTGGTCACCGAAGTGTATGTGGTTTTTGATCCGTTGTGACAAACCAGTATCTCCAAAATGAGCAAAATTAAAAACGGTACTAACAGTTATATAAAGGCTTGTGATTTGCTTGTGCTTGTCTATATTGTTTATACAGAATGTCATGCAGTGTCAGAAACCACGATTGGAATTATGTGCCTATATAGGTCTGCAGTCTGTGTTTCTGGTGAGCTTCTGTTCCATATTAGCATTATGATGACAGAGATGTAAGAGTGGCTAAACACATTGATAGCAACACAAAAAAGATGACGGTTGTGGAGAAGAGGCTATTAATAATGATATCTTATGCACTTGTACCGTTTAAACAGCAACGTTCCATCAATAACCCTGTTCAGAACATTCCTCAATATCGAAGTAGATGTCAGAGAAAGGTTTTTGTCAGTTGTCCTCTAACAGAGGCTATTTGCAGCAAATGTCATTTTTGTTGCGTTTCAACGAGTATCAGATTGAGAACCATGTCATCAGAAGTCAAAGACTGTGTGATTTAAATTACATGTTAAAATCACCACAGCTTTCAGAATCTCACCTCTGTATTTAAACTGAATTTCCTCTGGGATCAAAAATGTTTTCAGACTCTGATTCTGAATTTGACTTTCGGCACTTGTCTGATGGGAAAGAACTACATCACAACATTGCAGTTTTTCACTATACACAGGTGCTCTTGGAACGTAAACCCGCGATAAGCGGGGCTTTACTGTATATAGAAATACAGTAGTTTGGGTTTTGTGTGATTACACTACTGTTTTTCAGTGAATTTATTTCTCAACAGGTCTCCAGGTTCATGCATACTCTCCTCATGCCCTCTAGCTCCAGTCTCATTAGGAGATTATGCAACTTAGTCCTAATTTGGTTTCAATATGTTTCGAAAATATCGACTCTTGAACCCAGTATCATGAATTGAATGGAAGCTTAGAGTAAGTGCTGATCTTCTGGCCCATTCAGGTGGAACTTAAACCAGCTTGGTACAGACTAGAAGACGTCAGTGGACCAGTATAATGTCCAAGCCCAGCCAGACTGAGACACAGTCTCTGAGGCCTGGTCCAGCCGTCTCGGACTCCGTCCGGCTCTCATCCTGCACACAATACTAAGGATTTCTCCACCCACGGTTCTCCACGACACATCGCACAACAAATCGTCTACAGTGACTGCATTCCTCTCCAGAAACACTGATCACTCAATTAGAGGAAGCGATCTGGAGGAGAGGAACTGAAAATGCCATTCTCACTACAATGAGCTTCATGCAGATCTCAGCTTTGATTCGGTTCTGAAATCAGAACGTTTGTGGCTCCAGGTCATTATCCTCAAATTGAACTGAAAGTGATAAGAAACCGGCGATGGCTCGCACAGAATGATTCAGGAAAGAAAGGCTATGAAAGCTGGCCGATATGTCTGCACGTCTAGCGGAGGAAAGTCTGGGAGACTTGGGGTCAAATTCCACACGATAAAAAGTGAAAGTGCACGTTCTGCTGAGATCCAAGGTATCACCTCAAACCACCGCCTGGATCATCACAATGCCACCACCAGCTTTCTTCTCAACATAAATCCTGGTGCCATGTCTCAGCCGGGTAAGCTACATTTACCTTTACGGCATTTACCAGACGCTTTTATCCAAAGTGATTTTTATTCCCTACTTACAGGGGGCAGTCTCCTTGGAGCAACCTGGGGTTAAGGGTCTTGCTCAGGAACCCAGTGGGGGTTTGCTGAAGGTAGGATTCGAACCCATGACCTCCTGGTTCAGAGGCAAGTATCCTACCACCACCACACAACTGGCCTTCCTTGTATCGTAAAAGAAAAGAAAACATGATTCCTTAGACAAGGCCACCGTCTTTCATCGCTCCATTGTCCAGTTCACATTCCCATTGTTCGCACAGGGGTCAGCATGGACACTCTGGCTGGTCTGCAACTATGCAGCATCACAGGCAGCAAGTTTTGATGTACAGTATGTTCTGACACCTTCAGAGCCAGCACCCTAATAATGATTTACACAATTCACACTATTGTTTCCTATTCTAGGTCATCCTTCAGACCCACTGACCTACTGGATCTATCGCCACTTAGTAGCAATGTTCAAGGATACTTTGCCATCAGTGGCTGTGTACATGTACACAGTGTGATGCGACGTGGACCACAAATAACATACAGCAACATTCAACCGAGTTCCAACAGAAACAATACAATAAATAAACAGACAGCATGGTGTGAACGGGATGTGAACCTTCTAGAGTTACTAGTGTTGGATCTTAATTATGATTATTGCACAAGAAGCAGTAACAGCATTGAACAAAGTGCAAGTTCCAACAGAAAGAATAGAATAAAGAGCCAATACAGCAATGTAACAGTATAGCATGAACAGGATATAAACCTACGAGAATATCTAATAAAAGTGCTGAACAAGAAGCCGTTATTGACCCACATTGAGTGTTAATTCTAAGCTTATAAAATCTAATAACAGGACTTGAGTGAGTCTGCTGTGGCCGTAAACAGTAAACAGAAGGTAGGTGCAGGTGCTTTTGAAAGTCCAGAGTGTAGGATGAGAAGTGTATAAAGTATAAAGTCAGGCAGTACTTGTTATCAGGGACAAGACATTTCTGTGCCTGAAACTGTTAAACTGTAACTGTTGCAGAACCAAAGTGGAAGCTTCTGAGGAGAGTCTGGATATTTCCACTATTAATAAACGAAGCCTCCCTGAGGTCATTTTCTCACTAACATCTACATTAGTCAGATTTTTCTTCCGCTGCAAAGATGAGATGAGCAACACGTGGCAGCGTGAGATTCCTGAGATTACTGTTCATCTTGATCACAAGACAACGTGGAATTCTATTGGTTAAACAGTGTTTGGTCTGATTTAGCTGTGAACAACACAAGCCTGAGAGTCCAGCCTCTCCAAACCCTCCAGGAGAGCAGTTTATCCATTAAACTGGCGACGATCCTGCACTGCCTATTAACCCTTAGAACCCATAACAGCACAGATCCATGCTGAAAGCGCAACAAACTGTAAATTGTCATAAACAGCTCCTTATATAGATGTTCCCATGGTGTCTGTAATCAAAATCAATACTGCGGTTTAAAAACGGCGTCACACGCAAATGAACAGAAATGAAGAAATTCCTTTTATTTTAGGTTTAAGAAACAAACAGAAAAGACAAAATCTCTGAACCCGGAGAACTTTCAAGATAGTCTCCGCCCACAAGGACCTGCAGAGGGAGGGGTTTCAGAAGGCGGCTAAGCGGTGGCAAACGGCGAGCGTGTAGAAGAACAAACACAGGTTATATTTACTGAAATCTGAGTTCTGAGGGTTAAGCTGTACACCAACACAGTCTCGACTATCTGAAGTTCATTTAAAGTGTGTAAGCAGGCAAAACCTCTCACAAAGGTTATCTATGCAAAGGAGAACTTTTTCCACTCTGGAGTGTATGATTGCAGATCTTTATCACAACACTGACCATTTTATAGCAACATTCACAGGAGGCTGCAATATTCAAATAACACAGATGTCATTTTTGTCATGAATCAATACATGTAAATTACATCAGTCAGAATAATCAGGACCGTCTATCAGTAATTTGATATGTGCATATGTGTGCATAAACAGGGAAAAAAAACATTTTTATGTATTTTGAAACTTGAAATTGCCTTTTAGTTTATGATTTAAAAGGATGCTCTGCTCTCAGAGAGAATGGTCTTGTATAATTTAAAATAATTACAGAGTGGACAGACTTTCCTAAAGGTGTATGCAGGACACGGAGCATTTATTTATTGTTTTTGAAATACAGAATGGCATTTGCGTATCCCAATATAACAGAATCAAATTAAAATCTATAATTCACCCAGAAACCAGAAACCTCATATACTACTGTGCAAAAGTCTTGGATCCTTTGTCTGTGAGGCCGGGGTTAATGTGTTCGAACAGAAAAGACGAACATCAAATAAATAAATAAATAAACGAACAGCACAGAGTGATGTGACGTGTGGGAGTGGATGAACCATTTCCTGTGCTCTTCTACAGAAACCAGCATTAATAATATTTATTTAGCATTCAAACAATGCACAATATAAAATAAAATTTGAAATAAAATATTTTACTTTGCAAAAAAAGGTAAGATAGCTGAAATATTATACAATTAAATATCTTCTCATAAAACCAGTGAATTCAAGTGCATTTTAATATTCTGAGCAAAGTACATGAACACAGTGCTTTAAAACTGCTGAAAGATAAACAACATTCTCTGTAGGCCTTTAACAAAATAGTGTATTAAACAGAGCCTGACAGCCCATATATTAACTGGAATCACTGGAAAACTTTATTTCCGTTTCAGAAACACAGACGGAGTGGGTGTGCTGGAAGGGTCTCGCCTCTTCTGGGCTCCATCGGGATGTTTTGATTTTATATGATAAATGAATCCCGACGTTGAGAAAGTCTTTGTGGATGCACCACCTCCAGAAATTTCAGCATTGCTCGCTTTACAAACGGCTTTCTGCGTGTCTTTCTTAGAGATATTGAAATGCGCCACACGGCAGACATGCTGCCTCTAATCCAGTCTGGAGCTGCAGGTTGCAAGTGTTGATTGCATCATCACTGTTTCAGTCGCATTAAAATTTTTTGACCAAAACAAAAAATGCATTTTTTGCCATTTTCGGGTGAACATTTCGGGTGTGTGTGTGTTTCCACGGGATTTATGAAAACAAACAAAAACTAACAGCACAGCAAAATTCCCAGGAATGTATTTGATACTACAGTCACATAACAAGACCCCAAACCCCCTTTACTCAGATCCAATTTCTCAGCTTTAATGGTTTAATTGAGTTTATCTTAGCTTATTGAATGATGTGAGTGATGTAAATCTGCCTTTATTTGTGTACATGAACAGCCCTGCGCCCTGAAACATCCCGCATGCCCACTTCCTAACTGACATCACGAAAAACAACGACAACAAACAAATGAACAAGGTTCTCAGCTCCACACCATCAGACCAGAGGGAGAAGAATGGCCAGATTTAGCCAAGTGGCAGCAGGGCTACATCCCAGTATTGTGTTTTTCTGCTGCTCCATATTGTGATTGTGATGCATTTCAATATATTAAAGGGCCCATATCACCACTTTTCTGGAGTTAAAAAGGCAATTCAATAAATACTGTTTCAAAATTATACTCTCCCATCCATACAGACCATATGTGAAAAATAAGCTACAAAAGCAGTATATTATCAAATCATAGTTTTGTGATGTCACAAAACTAACACATTTAAATATATCTCCTTAGCAAGAAAATTGATGATTTGGCCCTTTAATACCTTGAAAGGAATCGTAATCACAATACACAGCATTGAGATCACAATACTGATACTTCCCATTTGAAACAATGTTTAGAGCCCTGAAGCCAGAATAGGGTTGATATGAGCCCTTTAATACGAAGAAAGCAATCACAATTCTATTGGTGTGTCGACTGTTTCGTACGGACCTAACATTTTTATTTTCAAGCGAAACCTTTCTCCTGGTTCATGCTCTGTGAGAATCTGAGAGATTGCAGCTTATCACACCGCCATCAGCAGCACAACCACGCTACAGTCTGGTAGACTTTCAGCCCCGCTCCCAGCAACATGTGAATTTATGACCCACATATTCATCAGAAAAACACATTTTATATGGCCCATATAATAAAAAAAGTGTATTTCAGTAAACGTGATTGAAGTAGCACTATTCACACTCTCATCTATATAGACAGAAAAGAAAATGGCATTAGAGAATAGAATTTATTCTTCTTCTATAGAATGTATTCTTCTTGTGATGTCACAAAATCCAATGCATTATATCTGCCTCTTTAGCCTAGAGCAGTTAAATTCCCGTAGTTCATTGTGAAGTTATAAGGAGGAACAAAATGGGACATCCAATCAAAACAGGGGTCGTTTACATAGAAAACAAAAACAGCCAGTTTGAAGAGTTAAAAAGAGGTTGAAAAATGAATCAAGACTGGTTTTGGAACACTGAACCATAAATATCATAAATGTATCTTGTAGGTTAAAACAAAAAGCATCTTGGCAGGCAATGGATATAGAATAGATATAAAATATCGCTATAGTATAGATGCAACAGTATACATAGAGCATTTATATCTATACTGGTCATAGAAACTAATAATAATGGATAATAACTGATAATAATTCAGAGAACTGATAAAACTGCACTTATGGATTTTTTATTTACCACATATATAAATGTATTCCATTCCTGTAAAGCACACTGTGTAAAGTAATGTGCTCTATAAATAAATGTGACTAATTAAAAGAGCTGTAAGCGAAGGGTTTCCTGCAGTAGCGAGTCGGAGCGCCGTGCGACTCCGTGTTTGGGTGAAAGAGTTGCGCTCATTATTTCCTGCCGCTGCTGAGGTAATAAAACTTCGGCGGGGTGAGTGGGAGGGGGGAGGCCTGACGTCCCACACCAAACGAGCGCGAGCCGAACGCGTTCCCCACCTCCTCTTCCCCCTCACACACACACACAAATACAGAACATCGGGGACCCAACGGGACAGAACGGCGACCGGCAGGGGAGGGGAACTTCCCCCTGACTTCCTGTAGACCTGAGGGATAGCCCCCTCCCTCACACACACACACACATATATACACACATACACACACACACACAAAAATGCACACAAACACACACAGGCATTCACACACACACATACAGGCATTCACACACAGGCACACAAACACAAAGGCACACACACCCACACACACACACACACACACAGGCATACACACACAAACACACACACACACACAAAGTACATGCACACATATATGTGCACACACACACATACACAGCCATACACAGCTCCACACACACACACACACACACACAAAGTACGTGCACACATATATGTGCACACACACACAGCCATACACAGCTCCACACACACACACACACACACACACACACACACACACACAGGCAATCACACAGATCCATACACGCTCACACAAAGGCATGCACACACACACACACACACACACACACACACTTGTGGCTACCAAAATAGGACAATATGACAAAATGTACTGATAAATTACATCACAGTACAACTTCCTGAGCACGCTGCTGATATCATCAGTACTCTGGAACCCCGGAGAACCGCATGCTCCGTACAATAACAGAGACTTAGAACAACCAGAGAGTTCAGAACTGTTTGGTAACAAGGAGCTGATTAGATAAAGCTGGTTCATTATAGCTTTATCTAATTAATAATCTTATTTATTTATATATTATTTTCTCAACTGCCATGTTCAATAGTTTATACTCCCCCAAAGAGAGAGAGAGAGAGAGACATAGATAGAGAGAGAGACAGGGAGACAGAGAAAGAGGGAGGGAGAGGAAGAGGGAACCACCACCGTCTGGAAACGCAGCTGTGTGAGAAAGTATTGACACCCACAGCAGCCTCGTCTGAACAGGAGACTCCAGAGTTCAGCAGGAACTGGGATCAGTTTAGGACTGATATTTAATCTTCATCCCTGAATGTTTGGTGGTCTAAACATTCTCCACGTTTGTGAATATCACTGTGTTATGTTTCAGATGTGCTGCACATGCTTTGTCCTGAAGCTGGAACGTTGTGGACACGGAGGAACATTGTGGTCCGGGAGGAATGTTGTGGTCTGGGAGGAACATTGTGGACATAGAGGAATGTTGTGGACACAGAGGAACGTTGTGGACACGGAGGAACGTTGTGGTCCCAGAGGAACATTGTGGACATGGAGGAACATTGTGGACATGGAGGAATGTTGTGGACACGGAGGACCGTTGTGGTCCCAGAAGAACGTTGTGGTCCCAGAGGAACATTGTGGACATGGAGGAACATTGTGGACATGGAGGAATGTTGTGAACCTGGAGGAACATTGTTTGGAGGAATATCAGTTGGTGTGTGTGTGTGTGTGTGTGGCTGAAATGACAATAAACCCACTTGACTTGACTCATCTTCAAACCCTGGTCCTGAAGGCCTGATCTTTACCTTTTCACTCCTACAGCACCTGATCCAGTTACGCGGCTAATTAGTGTGAGACGAGGGAAAACACTCCAGCGTCCAGGACAGAAGGTCCCCTTGGAACATGGTTGGGAACTACTGAGTGAGACCAATAAGAAGCAACCAAACACTCACATGATGTTTACACAACATCATAACAATCAACTGACTGTCTGACACATTACACCCCGCGGTTCAGCCTCCAGCATGAAAAAAATGATTACGCTGCTTGTCTTGGCAGGAATAAAACATTCCTGTGGCCTGTCCAGCTCTTAAGCTCAACACTAAACATCCCAGTTTGAACATGAACATTTACTGCATGATATGGAACAATACCAGTATTGTGATTTGACTGCTTCATATTGCGATTGCAAAGCCCATGAAGATATTTAAGGGCCCAAATTATCACTTAAAAGCCTTAATGTCTGTAAATGTTCAAAATGTTCAAAATGGTACATTGACTCCCCCCATTCATACAGTCCATATGCAGAAAATAAGCTACAAAAACAGTTTTCATAATTTTTGTGATGTCACAGAATCAACACATTTTAATATATCTCCTTATTCTGGCTACAGCAGTTTAGCTCCAGCCACCAATTCACCAACACTTTTAATAGTTAAAAATGAGACTTTGGTTGGATCACAAAGACCTCGATTCATCAATACACCCAGTGACTCACCTGGAGCTGTGATTGGTCGCCCTGTCAGAAACACTGTGATTGGTTAGAGGCTCATTTGCATACTCCAATCTTTTGCATTATCACTGTTGCAGAATCCAATACTGCGATCATTTCGTGCAGCTGTACCCAAAACATAAGCAGTTATTAAGAAAATCTGCAGTCCAGATTTTTTAATGTCTTTAATAAAAATATTTATTGGTTTGTTAGTGCAAAACATTTCATTTCATTTGTAGTTATGCACAACCAGAGCTAAGGAAGATCTCCTAGTATTGAAACTAGTATTGCTGGAGGGTTTTATTTTGACTTTATTCTATAGTTAATATCGTTCTTGTCTTTGTGTCTCTGCACAATAAGAAATTCTGAGTCCCTCTGATACGTGAGAGAGAGACTGACAGAGCACTTTTGGTCCTGCAGAAGCTTCTTGACTGTGTTTCTCTCGAGTGTAATGGGCTTCAGACCTTCCGAACACTGTCACTCTTCCTCTTCACAAGGTCAGCCATTATTCAATACTGGAGCTGGCCGGCAGCACCAAGCACTTTCATTCCAGCGACTCTCCCTTTCCTGCAGCCGCACGAGCACAACAACACAGGATGCAGGTCAGGTGGTGACCCCTGTATGACATCATTCTGTTCAGTCACCGTGCTTTCCTGCCTTTCCTCAAACAACACAAGGCCAGAAGAGTCACGACCGCGGCCCAAACAACTCACCCGAGCAGCTGGCTCACAACAGAAACTGAAACCAGCCGCTCTTAACGGAGTTCAGCTCCTGTTCTACTCCACTTCTGCAGCGAATACGTGAAAGAAACGCTGTAATATATGCTGGGTGTGTTCATTATGGTGCACAGCCATTCCTATGAACCCCTGAAATACATTTTCCACCTGGAAACACACTGATATTCAGCTTCAACCAGAGATGAAGACTCGAGTCGCACTTAAGTCGCACAAACAATAAATAACGGTTTTCGAGGGGTTGTTGGAAAGGTGTCACCGAGTCCTATCTAACTGTGGAGTTTCACATTTAGAGTGAGAGATATATTTTTCATATTTAACATTTAGATTTAAGATCATTTAAGATCATCCCCAATCTCCGGGCCGCGGACCGGGACCAGGCCGTGGGTCATGTGGTACCAGTCCGCGGGCTGCACAGAAAAAAACCTGTGGATGTTACCGTGTTATGTTGTTGTCGGCTCATTGTTATGAAAATGCTGTTAATAAAGCAGCGAGTACACACTGGATTTACGTTTATTATTATATTTTAAAGATACACCATTATTATATTTTAAAAACATCCCCATTTTTATGCGTATCGTTTATTTGTATAAATACGTATATTTATCTGCCACTCCTTAAAGGCCGGGCCGTGAGAATAGTTTCTGATATTAAACCAGTCCGTGACGAAATAAAAGCTGGGGACCACTGATTTAAGGCAAATCCTCCATGTTGGTGAGGGCAAATTGGATTTGCGAGGCATGGCCAATTAGCATATCTTCTAAACATTTAGAGCTCAAAAATGCCACATTTAGAGTCACTGTTTGTAAACATTACCACTCAAAGACTTGAGATTGACTTGGACTCGAGCACAAAGACTTGAGACTAGACTTGGACTCGGTAAAAATGACTTGAATATTCACTATTCCACAGAAAACACCAAGGTCTGATCATTTACCCCAACCAGTTCCGCCCTAAAGTCAATGGGAATTTTCCCTGCTCGTGTTTTTCCATACGGAATGCTGGACAAGGGAGGGGCTCCAAGACAGCAGAGAGCTTTAAGTGCAACTCCAAACTAACATTAGTGTTAAATAGTAAACTACTTCTGCTGTAATTTATTTATTTACCTAGTATTTATATCCACCCCTCTTACTGACCACAGCACTTTGTGTGTATAGGATCGTGTATTTAGGACAGTATTTTCTGCTGAGCTGCATTTTTACTTAATGTTCATATTATATATATATATATATATTTGATATTGTTTTCGTGTCTGTCTGTGTCTGTGCAGCCATAAACAGTTTCCTCCAGGATGAATAAAGTTTTCGAATTCTGATTTAGATTTTCTCCCCTTCATAGGTAGATGTATTGGGAAACATTATTTCATTGGTTAATGTATATACATACACACACAATGAATTCGTTTTTTATACTATATTGTTATACTGCATAGGGCTGTTTCTATAGGTCCTGTTGATTCTACTTTGTTCTACTTTGTTCTGTTCACTTTGCTGCAGTAACAATGCAAATTTCCCATCTATAGGACTAATAAAGGGTTATGTCCTCTTGTCTAATAAGGGGTTAAATCACATTTCCTAGCGCTGTCGCCTGTCAGTGAGAAGGTTATGGTTTTGATTCCTAGCCGGGACGTCCAGGGCCCTTTCAGTGTTTAGTCTTTGTGTCTGTATGGGTTTCTGTTGGAATCTCCGGTTTCCTCCCACAGTCCATGCCGGTCAGGTGGACCAGAGATGGAGATGCTAAATCACCCCAGGTGTGTTTGTAAGTCTGTCCTTTGATGGACTGGAGACCCACCCACCCAGGACATTTCTGCATCCTTAACCCTATGAGGGCTGGGATAGCCTCCACCCAAACCTCCTGGATAACTGCGGCAGTTAATAAAACAGATCCATAGAAGGATGGAATGATGGATATTATTATTATCCACAGTGAGGTAAACAAAACGCCATTGAAGGGTGGAACATCCCCTGACGTCCCCCAGCTGAGACCCTCACTGTCTTCAAACAGACCCTTTTCTGCTCTGAGCTCTAAGAACATCTACATCTCATACCTCTCATAAATTAACTTCACAATTAACAACACAAACTTCACTCCACAGATTTCTGTGTGTCTGATAGAGCCCTAGTGGAGGATTAACTCCACCTCTGGTAGAATCTTGGTCTTCTGGCTGCTTTTAATTGCAATTCTGGGTTTAATAGTGTGAGGGGTGGTTTTCTCGTGGACTATAAAGACCAGATGCACGCCATCCTGGCGTCAGAAAACATTGTACATGTAAACGTAAGCGTAAACGTCATCACATTTAAAGGAAGCTTACAGAAAACTGAGAATTCAATCTTTTACATATTCCCACACTGAACAGAGCTTAATACATCCAGGACCATGAAGATAAAACCTGGCTGAAAAAGGTTTAGGAGGCATTTCTGTTGTTAGTAACATTGGTCTTGTAGCTCCAGGACTCAAAACATGTCTTGACTAATCAACCATATCTGGTGTAAGTGGAAAACTGCACATTTGACTCACACTCGTAACTTGCACTTACGATTTAGGTGTCTAGTGTAAACTTTTATCTCTGCATTTTATCCATTCACCCCATTTAACTCATTTCACTCATTAAATCCATTCAACCCATTCACCAAGTGAAGCAGTGGGCAGCCAGGAACACAGCGCCCGGTGGGCAGAGTGTGGGGATGGTACCTTACTCAACGGTACCTCATTGGTGTCACTAGCAGCCCTGGGATTCAAACCCATGACCTTCAGATCGCAGGGGTAACAACCACCAGGCCACCAGACGCCCCAACTGACTTCTAATGTTAGTGACTCCGAACATGTCCTGTCTGATCGACTACACCTGGGTTGGGTGGAAAACTGATTTCTCTTTAACACAGCGGTACGAGCCACTGCTGAGGTTCCAGACAAAGAAACGTTTCTTGTAATTCAGTTCCGATACAGAAGTACTTCTGTTAATGTTTTTTTTTTAAGCAAGTAAATGAGTGTGACTGGTGTCCTCCGCAAACCTGTGATGAAACGCATCTGTCCAGCTGTAACTGAATCAGCATCACATGGCTCAAAAACGACTTAAATGAAACTGATAAGCAGCCTCTGACCCGGAGCCCAGCGCTGCAGGTTTATTTGGTTATTATCTGGGATGATCGGGGGGGGGTGTCTGGCCTGCCCCGCAGGTCTGGCCTGCCCTGAAATGTCAACTCCCACAGCTAATCATGATTAATTAACTCTATTAATGATGAATACAACTCTAATGATTAATAATTAAGCTTAACATATTCTATGATGTGCAACAGTATACCATGTGCAATCTTATGCGAGTGTTAAAGCATTATAATTATGTGCAAAATCATGTGACATTTTTCTAAATTGGTGCTGCATCACTTCATTATGTGCAATAGTTTTCATGTGCGATATCACTGCTCATGTCGATATAACTTTTATTACTTAACATTACAACTGTGTTCTCTATTAAGTGCAATAACTTACTCTATACTAGATTTCACTCAACTGTGTTACTTTAGTATTTATACTCTGTATTCTATATATAGAATAGTGCATTTTCATATTGAGTTTCTTTGTTTCTACAGATTTTTATTTAGATTATATTGAGACTTTAGGTTGTTCTTGTCTCTGTGTCTTTGCAGTCATTACTTAAGCAATTTCCTCCATCACTTATCACTTATTACTTATCACTTACTCTGAATGACTATGGTATCAGATGCTGGTTAAAGTAAAATTAATCATTTTAAAGAGGTCAGGCTTCCTGAGTGCGACTTTATGAGACAGTATATCTCAGTCTGGCTGCTTTGTCCTGATCTCCTTTTAGAAATGCAGAGCTTTACTACCTGTGTTTTTAACCCTGTGGTAAAAAATGGCCATTATATACACTATAAATATCAAGGCACCCATCGTGCCGCATTTGGTTTAACGGCTAAACTGTCTTTTTTGCCTTTTCTTGTTTAACCTCACACAGTGTGGGCCAAACATATAAAACACAATCATATTTCCAGTCCTTCTTCTCAGACAAAACTGCTAAATAAATCCCACTATTTGTTCTTTAACGAGGTTCAAACAGGCATTAAATGAAAAATTCAGGACATTTAGTCGCAGAATTATCACTTCCTTCAAAAAAATCTGCCCATTCCAATTGTACATCTGTGTCTCTATCACACACACACACACACACACATATATGTGAAACACACAAGCATATATGTCCTGTCCTTCCTATCAGACAAAGTTGTGAAAATCCAACTACTTGCTCTTTAATGAGGTCCAAACTCACATTGAAGTCATAACTGTGGAGAAATCTGAGACAAATGAAATGAGAACAAAAGATTGAGGCGAATGGCTGTTCGGGACAGAACTATCAATCAAATACAGAACAGATCAGAAAAGACAGCATTCAAATCACAACAGTATCCTCACAGATCAGGTTTCCAACCAAAATCTGACGATTCTAATGACACACACACAAACATACACTTACAAACACACACTCATAAATACAGACACACACACACACACACATACTCAGACATAGAGACACACACACACACACACACACACACACACATTGACACATACACATACACACAGACACAGACATACACAAACAGACAGACACACACACAGACACATACACACACAGACATAGAGAGACACACACACACTGACACAAACACAGACAAAGACACATAGACACAGACAGACTCAGAGACACACACAGACACACACAGAGCCACAGAGACACAACTGCTGAGACACTCACTGTCTTCAAAGGGAGACTGAAGATTCTCCTCCTCACTGAACACCGAGGAGAACTTCATCCCCTAAACTAACTTAACTAACACCAGCTTCTGTGTGTGTGTGTGTGTGTGTGTGTGTGTGTGTGTGTGTGTGTGTGTGTGTGTGTGTGTGTGTGTGTGTGTGTGATCTTACTCTAGAGTCTTACTCTACTAGCAGCTCCTAATAATTCTGGGTTTCTTGGTGTGAGGAACTCGTTTTCTTCTGAACTATAAAACACAGACGTATTTCTCTTTGGAAAATTGCAGAAAGGCAAGAGTTCAGTCTTTTAAATATGCTCCTATCGCACAGAGCTTAATACGAGCAGGACCACAGCGATACAAATGGATGAAAAAGATTTAGTTATATTAATAAATGCATTTGTATTCCAGGGGAAGGTAAAGAGCAACAGCTTATCCATCCAGCACCCGACCCCACTTCTGCTCTCGTGCAACCAAATCCTCATGGCAATGTTCCTATTAGCGTAAAATAAACTAACAGAAACGAAAAGGGGGCATTCATCCAGAGACCCCCAATCAGAAACAGAAAACTGTATTACTCCCAGAGGAAACTACGACTGGACAGAAACATAGAGACAAGTACAACATAAAATATCAAATATAAAATAAAAACTCAGCAGAAAATGAATTAAGATATGATAAAATAAGAAAAGAAAACGCCATTTTGTATTGTTTGCATTGTTACAGCCGGAACAGAACGAGAGATAAAAAAAGAAGCAGCAGAACCTTTAGAATAAAAACTACACAACAGAAAATCATACGATATAAAAGAACTGTACACTACATAAAAAACTCTATTATATAGTTACAAGTATATATATACACACACACAACTATATATATATATATTCAAGATTCAAGAGATTCAAAATTCTTTATTTGAATATATACATATAAATATATAAATATATATATACACACATAGTTGTGTGTGTGTATATATATACTTGTAACTATATAATAGAGTTTTTTATGTAGTGTACAGTTCTTTTATACCGTATATTTTTATTTAAAAAGTTCTGCTGCGTTCTCCTTCTGTTTCTCTTGGCTGCTGTATCTGTATGTGTGTTTAACTGTGTTTGTACACAGTGGATAATTAAGGTGAGTAAATATGATTAAATACGTACTAATGTGAACACGGTCAGTATAGACCCTGCAGTCTGCAGTGATGTCCATCAGAGAGGAGGACCACTCAAGATTACCTTCTGGTCGACTATGGAGCAGACGAGGTCCTTCACGGCCGAGAGGGAGACGTCCCCGGAGTCCAGGTTGACCGTTTCCCTGGTTAGTCCGATCTGCAGGAGGAAGGAGATGCCATGGAAGGACTCCCTGGAGTTGGTCGGGCTAGGGGCGTTCACGCTGCCGTTGGAGAGGCGGCTGGAGAGCGTGGAGGACGGGCTGGGGGACGGCGGAGGGCCCGGAGGGGCCGCAGGGGCCACATGATGCTGGGCGAGGCTGAACGCTCTGGGAAAGGACGGAGGAGACGAGCTGCTACAGGCAGACATTTGCACTCTGTCCACTGTCTTGTGTCCACTCTGTCGAAACTACACCAGCCTCTGAAGAGTCATGAAAACATGTCCAGCGTACGGCTTCAGACCAGCCCGGCCAGAGCTACAGCGCTTTAAACATGCTGGTGTGAGCGTTCCTCCTACTTTTCACTTGTTTAAACCTCTTTAGTCTGTTTTTACACTTTGTCCCTGGATAAAATTCGGGTTAGCGGCGGCACCCCGACATCTGTAGTACTTCCACAGCTGCTGAAATGTCCTGAACCACCTGAAACCTTCTACGGAAAGTGGTCATAAACCCATTTCAGTGCCTGCTCAGTGGATTCCATCCAGAATGTGGTCTCAATAAGGAGCACAGTGGAAGTAAATGGGCTTCGACAATGATCTCATGCATCAATAGCAACAGCAAAAGCAACAGATCAGGGAGACCAGCTTATCTGCAGTTACTACACTATTATAGTTCATTCAGATGGGTTCAGATGGTCTAAGGTGTTTTTACCGGTTTACTGAAGAGAGAACATGGGTCTCCACATCTGGACTCATCTGTGTCTGTTCGTATGTTGGAACAGACGGAGAAGAGCTCGCATTAACATTTGCTGTTAATTAGTTTTTGAATGAAAACAAAACAAAAGAACGAAAATCAACTTGCCTTCTTCACAGGGAGGGGTTTCAGATATATAAAAAAAATCCACCACTTTCTTTAACCAGCCTGTTATTAGTCCAGAGATGCAGAGTCGCGGTGTCACTTTAGCAGTTTTCTTTGAAGTTTGACTTTCCACGGCGCACGCTCGGACAACAAAGATCCTCCAGATGCACAACTTTACTCTCTCTCTCTTTTTCCCCTTCTCTCTCTCGCCTCCTCTCGCTCTGTCTCTCTCACCTCCTCTCTCTCTCTCTTTCTTTCTCTCTCCTCCTACTCTCGCTCGCTCTACCTCACTCTTTCTCCTCTACCCCCCCTTCGCTCTCTCTCTCTTTCTCCTCCTTTCTCTCTCTCTCTTTAACTCTCTCTCTCGCTCTCTCGCTAATAGTAAACGACTCTCAGAACCAGACGCTTCTGGGAGAGCGAGTTCTGATAGTTTTACCCTCTGAAGGCAACTGACAGTGAACTACATTTCCCAACATACAATGCAAAGCAGAGTCATTTGCGCAGTCGCAGTAAACTCTGTTTTTAAACGCACCCGTTTTCTGCCAAATTCCTGTTTGGGGGCGTGGCCCACGGCACGTTCAGGGATGGGCGTATTTATAATAAATATTAGGGAGCACACGTCCCTTCAGTATTCAGATTTCTCATAATATCTCCATCAGAATCAGAATCGCGTTTATTGGCCAAGTATGTGAGCGAACACATACAAGGAATTTGATTCTGATAGATGGTGTCTCTCCAGCAAAACAGTATAACAAAAACAACAATATTAAAAGATACAATGAACAATATACTGAGCAAATATAATATAGAATAGTATACCATCAATATATATACATCATATGATATCGTATGTAAAGTAATATATATATACTTCATATATAAATAAATAATAGAGGTGGGCATAGATTAATTTGTTTACTCTAGATTAACCATAGTAAACCATAAATATGCCTCCAAATGTTCTCCCAGATTCCCTTTAATTTAATTTGGAACTCAGTTTAATACATTAGTCAAAGTCAAAGGTCAAAGTCAAAGTCAACTTTATTGTCATCTCAGCTATATACTGTACAGGTACATAGAGAGACGAGACGACGTGGCTCCAGTTATTACATACACACATTTAAGACAAGAC
>JBBPDC010155126.1:7746-20010 GCA_037974485.1 Hemigrammopetersius urotaenia | reverse complement strand
CAGAGATTAGTGTTCTCTGAATTATTCAGGTTCTGTAAACGCTGCAGCATTTCTCTTATTCTGATGTTTTCCTTTAAAACGATGCTTTAAAGAACAATATTTTATTTGGAAATGAGGAGAAATATTGTCCTTAAAAACGAAGGCAAAGCTGTTCAGTCCAATACTCGCAGCTATAAAAGATAAAACCTGAGAAACAACGTTTTTGCTGCGGTCTCTTATTTTTTCGAAACAGTTACAGCCAGACTGTCCCTTCAAGACCGGAAATCAGGAGACAAACACGGACACAAAAGCAGAAAGTCTTTATATTGTAAACGTTCTGTATTCTAGGACTTCTCTGTACCCATTTTTTTTGTACATTTCATAGAGATACAATATAAATACAGTTCTGTATGTACATTATTATGTATTTATATATATATAATGTTCAAATACTTCTCTATGTACAACTCCTCGAGAGGGAGAGCAGCTTGGTGGTCTTTTTAAAGTGAGGGGTCTCTTCTGTTCGCCACACAATTACAGCATTGAAACACTCCCGGCGTCGTTCGGGCCACAGAAGCAGAGGAACAGAAGTCTCTCGCGGTCCCTGATGTCGGCCATCCCCTGCTCCGTCCACTTCGTATTACAAAATATATTTTGTGTCATGAGTATCACAAACCATCATGTGACTCTTCAGTCAAGCGCAAATGTAAAAAAACCAAAGAAATGCAGTCAGCAAGGTCAGAAAGGTGAAAAGGTCACGGTTAAAAGGGCCGACTGGGCCCAAAATGTCCCCGTCGGTCATACACAGGGTTTTGGGGCCGGACTTTTGGTGTCCTGGTCAGCAGTGTTTTCTTAACATAGTGGCCACACACACACACACACAGAATACAGCTTCCTACATAACCAGAATAAAGGGGGATCACACTGTATTTTAGGGCTGCACAATATATCGTTACTGCGATATCGGCCACTGATATACTGATATAAAGGCTGCAGTATGCAAGTGAGCCTCTAACCAATCAGTGTTTGTGACAGGGTGACCAATCACAGCTCCAGGTGAGTAACTTAAAGATCTTCATGTAATCCAACAATTAAAGGCACTGAAGAGGTGTTTTAAAGGGCCTGCATTCTACAGTTTCCCTCTCTTTGACAAAAAGGTTCATAATTCACTCTTACATGATCATTTTACAAACAAAGAATTGAACAGGCTGCTTTTCTTACTGCGCCTTTAAGACTCATACATATAAAGGCAGCACAAGGCTGAAACACTCCTTAGTGCTAAAGCATTAATGGGCGTGGCCTAAACCGCTGTAGGCTGAATAAGGAGATATATGTTCGTGTGTGTGTTTTGTGACATCACAAAAACAGTGGTTTGAAAATGGCTTGTTTTTGCAGCTTGGACTGTGTGTGTGTGTGGGGGGGGGGGGGGTGTGTGACAATATTCTCGCCTTTTTAATTCCAGAAAAGTGATGATATGGGTCCTTTAATACACTGAAAGGCATCGCAAATATAATATGCAGCAGTAAAATCGCAATACTGATATTTTGTCCATCTCGTGCAGACCTATCGCATTTAAAGGCACACTGGCTCTGTCCCAAATCAACCTCTGTTCACTACGTAGTACATACACACTATGCCCCACTCACTATATGGTACATATTTGAGACTTATTAAAACCCAGTGGATCTTTTCCAGGGCCCTCGAAGTTTGGAATTTCTGACCTCTGTACATTTAAGATGCATTTAAGCCAGCTAAAATCAGTAATAAGAAGGACAACATCAACTCCTGTGACATTATAAACGGTGTTACATGTATCCTATATGTTCGCTAATTTACATTTACAGCATTTAGCAGATGCTTTTATCCAAGGTCAACTTCCTGGAGCAACTTGGTTAAGAGTCTTGCTCAGGAACCCAGTGGTGGTGTATTGAAGGTGGGATTTGAACCCATGACCTCTTGGTCCAGAGGCAAGTATCCTACCCATTAGCCAAATGCTATGATAGTCTAACGTCAAAGCAGTACAGTGGTTAGCGTTAGCAGTCATGCTAATACAAACTTGCCTTCCTCAATTTAGGAGTACAAATTCCCAGCCGTTATAAATAAATTACAAGCTGTTAGTCAAATGCGTAAGACATAGCTAGCAACTGTTTCAATAGAACCAGAGATGCACTGATAATTACACTACATGAGATCAAGCCAGTTGGTTTTATTCATGAAAACATTATTATTATTTTAATATACTGGTTCTGCTGCTTCTGGCTGTGCATCTCGTTGCTAAACAGCAAAACCATCATAACAGTTCATCACATGGATGTTTAGGGTCTAATATGCTATCTTGTCAATGTTGTTTAAGAACATCAGGTAGCTACCATTTCAATATATTCCAAAGGCTTTGATCAAAAGCTCCATATGGTCAAACTAGCCAGTTTTCTAAGGAAAAAATAAGAAGAATTTTTTTCCTCTTATCCTCTTGTTTTGCTACGGTTAGCTGAGCAGCCCAGGCTAGCATAGTCTGCTACATAAATCATAAGTTGAATGTATAGTTTTAAAATATTCTTTTTAAATTATTTATTAATTTTCCTTTGTGATAAGTGATAATAGGGAGGATTCCACGTGTAGTTCAAAAATTAAGTATGTAACTATTTTCACTTATTTATATAGACACACACACAGGGCAGCTGGTAGCCTAGTGGTTAGGGCATGCGCCCTGTGATTAGGAAGTCATGGGTTCGAGTCCCAAGACCGCTAGCAAGGTTCCCACACACTGCTCCCCGGGCACTGTGTTCCTGGCTGCCCACTGCTTTACTTGGTAAATGGGTTAAATACAGGAAGTACTTTGTGCTGTGGTGTGTTCACATCTGACCAAATTGTCACTTTCACTTTTTTTCTTCATACTGGAAAAGGGTCATATTTGAATTATTTCTGGATAAGCTCTACTGCTGAAGTCATGTGTGTCGATCTTAGGGCTGGGTGATATGAAAAAAAACGTCAGAACTTCCATAAAAGGAGTTGTTTTGCTGTGCTACGACCGTTTACGACAGCTGCGTTTCCGGGCACGGGTCCAAACTAGCTTCGCAATCTCTGTATTCTTCCGACGAAGAATAAAAAAATATCGAACGTTTTCTCAAACACATTTTTTATTGATATCGATCATGTGTCTATCGTGATACATATCGTTATCGTTTTATCGCCCAGCCCTAGTCGATCTTCTCTCCAAGCCACTGACATCTACCCAACTTCGCTCGTCGAAAACCCTCTAAAACCAGTGTTTGTTTTCAAAGTGCCCCGATCCTCTAAAACGTGTACAGTGTGATCCCCCACCTAAGGCATCGTGCAGCCTGGGCTTCAGTAGAAACCAAGGCGCTCATTTTCACACAGCGCTCGGTCTGGGTCTCCCATAAAACCCTATAAAAGCCTCCTGGCAGAGTCTCCCTGTGCCTCCAGGACCAGTCGCTCCAGTGCAAGCGTTCAGAAAGCAGTTCCGAAAGCAGCCAAACGCCACAGAAACCAGGCAGCTTGCAGTTAAGCGGCATCAGAACTCAAAATCTACCACAATCTTAAAAGTTCTGGTGCCTTTTTGTGGCCATTAAACCAGAGATATGGCACTTAGCGATAATCAGTCCCCACGCATACATACAAACACACGGTCACACACACACTACACTAAATAGTACAAAATATTTCAGTTCTAACAGCAGATTCGAAATGCTATGTCTTTGGTAACACCTGATATAATCACGCCAAGATCTAAAGAAAAAATGGAAAAAATGAACAGTAGTACATTCTCAACTTTTAGCCTTGCTAAAAGGACGCTATCGCCAGCCGTTACTAGATTTGCTCGTGTTAGAAGTGGTAAAAAAAAAAGCCAAAAAAAAAAAAAAGAAAGTTTGCTTGAAGTTTGAGTCTTAAATCCTCCAGAGGACATGATATAAAACTTGTGCAACTGTGCATTCGACATTCAAAGACAGGATGTTGCTGAAACCAGCCCAAAGACCCAAAACACACACCTTTCTCCTAAGAAAGTGAGTGAGAAAACGAGAGGAGAAGATATTTAGAAAGAGAAGAAGAGTGAATCCACAACATTTCCTCTCGCTGTCCAACTGAGCGCTGGATGATGATGATGATGTCCTCTCCTCTCCTGTTCCAACCCATAATAAGTGTGTATTGCATCTCTATAGCAGCACAGGCTGGGGGGGTGGATCTGTGTCCGCGGCTGGAGGAGCCCTGCTGAGCCACACCGGCCTCACAAACACACCATGTCCCGACGCACAGCGGAAATACACTCGGCCCTGGACCGTTCCATTGTGTTTACCTGTGTGAGACACACACACACACACACACACACACACAAACTAATGTGGCTAACATGGCACTGCTTTCATTCTTTATCAATAAGACTGCACCTCTTAAAAATCTTTTTTCTGTAAAACACCAGCCCTAACTTCGAGTTTAGCAGGACGTGTCTGGTGTCTAAAGTCGTATATTAATGTAGATAAGCCTAAAAAATGCCTAATACAGATTTCAAGCTTCTAACGTTGTTTTTAAGGTTATTATAAAATCCTGTTTAACACATTTTTGCCAAGCTAACCTGCTTTAGCCCACGTTTATGTAAAGCTATAAGTTCTAGGTTTGTGCTCGTTGAGCTAACTGGCTAGCTAAGCAAACATCATAATGCAAGTCATTTTAGTGAAGTCTGAGCATAAAGCACTTAGATTTCTAACATCTGCCCTTTCTAAGCTTCAGGTTCAGATAGAGAACATGGTTCAGTAGCCTCACTGTTTTGCTACTGTTAGCTGAGCAGCCCAGGCTAGCAGAGCACATAGCTGGAGTCTATGGAGTGGAGAACGGAGTCTGCTACATAAATCATCATTTGAATGTATAGTTTTGAAATATTCTTTTTTTTTTTATTGTTTATTCATTTTTGTTTAGATTTTAAGTGATAATAGGAAGGATTTCACCATATGTAGTTCAAAAACTAAATAACTATTTTCACTTATTTGTATAGACACACACAGGGCAGCTGGTAGCCTAGTGGTTAGCGCATGCGCCCTGTGATCAGGAAGTCATGGGTTTGATTCCCGAACAGCATCAGAAACCTCATAAATAAAGTCTAATTATAGATTGTTAAACCTTTTTTGGGCAGTGGAGCAGTGTTTTTTCCTTCCTTCTACCAAAGGGTTCCTACATTATTTGTGGTTGGCTCTTCCAGACACTCCAAACACTTTAGTACATGGTTCTATTACAGCAGTGGGAATGAGGTAATGGGGGTATTTCTGCTAAAACACTGTGGGGTTCCAATAGGGGTGAGCCTGAGACTACTAATAAAAATGTTTCTCATTTTTACACAAAAACTTTACGTTACCAGCCTAATTATCCACAGAAAAGTGTAAATACATTTTTTTTTTAATAATCGTCAGAAACCACAACACACTTCTCTAAACCAGTTTTTCATGCTGATTTCAGATCTGCTTTCAGTTTTTTTCAGTCACATCCACTTTTTGAATTATGAGTAATATTAGATCTGCAACACACTTGTGTACGTTTTTTATTAAACCACAGGCACCAATCAAGAACTGTTTCAATATTTTCAGTGTGGAGTCAGACAGGCCACACTCAAGGGTGGAGTTGTGGGGTGACTGGGGATCATCAGTAGATCAGATCCACCTGAGAGTTGCTTCACGGACTAAATAAAATCAGGCCACTTTGTAACAGGATACGTACCTGTGGCGCGGTCCAGCTCCACTCCCACCCAGATGCCCTTGGCGAACTCCACCCCGCCCACATAGTGCACCGTCCCGCTGTGGGTGCCCACCCACACCTGCTCTCCGGGGGCCATCCAGTCCGGCAACTGGGCCACAGGCGCACCCTCGTTGTCCTCAAGAGCAGAGGAGCGGGTTTCTACCAGTGTTTTATCAGACAAAAGGTCCTCAGGGTCCTCGGTTTGTGTGGGTGTGGTGCTGGGCGAAGACGAGGATGGAGAGTCTTTTCCATTGTGCAGGCTGCACGGCGAGTGGGGGCTCTGGCAGGCGTCCGCTGACGCTTGCTCACTGTTAGTTTGTCTGAGCGAATGCGGCGTCTCTGCTGGCCAATCGGACTCGAAGCTGAAACTGAAACCATCGCCGGCACCTTTGAAGTCAGTGAACTCTTGGCTGATGCTCAGGGCGCACTGGTTGGTCTTGGGTGAGCAGGACTGAGCAGTGCAGTTTGAAGACGACTGGACAGGGCCAGACTGGCAGTGTCCGGCCTCCGCTTGGTCTCGGGAGGCGGAGCAGAGCTGGTCTGAGCTCTCGCTGCCCGTGAAAGGGGCGTCCGAGAGCGTGGCGTTGGAGGCGCTGTGGGAGAAGTAGCCGCTTGTGCAGCTGCTGGACGTGGGGCTGCGGGAAACCTCCTTCTCAGAAACTTTGTTTCCAGGGTAAGAGGCCGTGCTCGAGGGGTCCGGAGTCTCCAGACTGGCGTTGTACACCTCAAAGTTGGCGAAGTCCTCAGGAACGTAGGGCTGGAAGTTCGGGAGGGAAGCCAGGCTGGAATGTGTCAGTGCCGTCGGAACCTCCTCGAGCTCCTCCTCCTCGGAATCCTGACCAATCAGATGTGACCAGATACACAGCAGTTCTCAGTTAGTTATTAAATGGCAAATAAACCTATGATCTTTTCAGGCTTTTGCAACAGGAGGGCAGCAGAGCTTTAATTTATTAATCTACAGACCTGGAGAACAAGCAGAGGTTATAGACCAGCAGTAACTGATGGGTCATATCATATATTAATATATATATTACATTTTTTCTGAGAACCAAATTGTATTACCACCAGCAGTCCAGCGGTGGCAGTAGTACACTGAAAAGTTGTCATAAAAAGATAAAGAAGAAGAAACTGCTGCAGCATAGAGCATGACTGCTCCGTGTCTTGTCCTCATATTTTAGTGTTTCAACAGTGATCTCAGTTAATTTAGTATTAGTAAGCTGTACTCTGTCTAAACATGTGGGTAGAGATATTTTAACCTTTCTTTTGTGTACGAGTCTTTGTTCAGCTAGCTGCATGCTGCTAATGCTAGCCGCTAAAGCTAACTTTTTTCTCATTCTGATTATTTATTTACCTTTACCTTTTCTTTAAGGGTAATGCATTGAACTGAGTTATTAAATTAAAGTGTTTGGGGAGCATATTTGGGGCCATGTTTAGGGTTTTTTTTTTACCAAAACACAACAACTTGGAACGTAATCCCCAGGAAAAGCGGGGAATTACTGTATAGAATTAAGCTACTCTTTTCAGTTTATTTTTGCGCTTTTCATTGAATATTTTAGAATATTCTGCTTTAATATTATCTTCTATATTCAAATAGTCTGTAAACCCACATGTTCTGCCTACTGTAAATAAAGAAAACACGGATTTCGTCATTTTTCTCAATATAAATTATATTCTTCCATTATATTCTTATCATCATTATTATGGTTCTTTTTGTATTATTTTGTTTTACTACATAAAACCTATTGACTTATTTTGCTTTTGTACACACTTTTAATGAAAGTTCACTCTTCAGTGATAAATACCATGATAAATGATAATACTAAGGTTAAACACTGATAAAAACAGGTCACTGTTTTAGTTTATTAAAACAGTGACCTACGTATGAATCACTCAAGCAGAACAAAGAGCCTCTAACTGAAGTCCTGAACCGGTGAAGAACCAGGAGCAGATGATCCCAGATGATCAGGCGGTGATCAGTATACTGGTGGTGCTGAATGCTGAGTGGGCGGAGCTCCTTTATCTCGTCTCCTTCTATCTTTAGGCAGTTTTGCAGTAAGGATTTGTTCTAAATTCTTTCTTTAATCTAGTCAATATAACAAGGATATAAACTATAACATTGTTTTTTTGAACTAACAAGGTGATTCAAAGCTAATTATAAAGGGGTAGCTCAACACTGTTGCATAAAACTGTTGCAAATAGCTGATTTGGACCAATCACAGGAGGTCGCGTAGGATTGTGAAATAACACAGTGACCCTAAGGATCACAATGTCCCCTTTTCAGCAGGACGAACCTAATATACACTGGATGCGTTGAAATGTGGTTTTATACGATATTAGCGGGTTATTTGTTACGATGCAGTTCATGCAGGAACAAACAGAATGGATGAATCCGGGGGTCATGGGGGGTTATGAACTAAAAACTGTTAAGATGAAGGACATTCACCTTTTTCTAAAGAAACTGTTCAAAGCCATAAAATAAAAGTTTAGGGATCAACTACATTTATTTTTAATGTATTTGAGAACTAAACATGAAGGTTGAGAGACAAACAGAGTGGTAGAGAGAGAGAGAAAGAGAGAGAGAGAGAGGGAGGGAGGGAGAGAGAGAGAGAGAGAGAGAGAGAGAGACACAGTGAGAGGGGGGGCAAAAGAAAAGAGAGAAAGGAGAGTGAGGGAGAGAGAGACAGAAACAAAGAAAAGAAAGCAAGAAAAAAGAGCGAGAGAGAGAGAGAGAGAGAGAGAGAGAAAGAGAGAGACAGAGAGAAAGAGACAGAGAGAGAGAGTGAGCGAAAGACAGAGAGAGAAAGAGAGAGAGAGAGTGAGAGAGAGAGAGAGAGAGAAAGAGAGAGACAGAGAGAAAGAGAGAGAGAGAGAGAGAGAAAGAGAGAGACCGAGAGAGAGTGAGCGAGAGACAGAGAGAAAGAGAGAGAGAGTGAGAGAGACAAAGGGAGAGACAGAGAGAAAGAGAGAGAGAGAGAGAAAGAGAGAGAGAGAGAGAGAGAGAGAGACAGAGAGAGCGAGAGAGATATATGTTGTGTGTGTGTATGAGAGTCTGAGGCCCCATATTTAAAAATGTCTTAGATTTTTTTCCACTGCTAACACCTGTGTATCTCTGAATTGTCCTGAACGGTGTGAGAGAGGTCAGACACATTCAAAGAGCAAAGCTATGGGTCCTTTTAAGCAGTGTGTGTTGTGCTGCTGAGAGATGAGTGTGGAAAACACACAGCGGTGTGTGTGTGCATGACTTACAGCAGTGTGTGTGGCTCTGAGTGGTGTGTGGTTTATTGTGCTGCTGTGGCCTTCACTCCGGGCCCGGGGGCGGGGCAACGCGGAGCAATCCACTAACCAGCGCATGCTCTGCAAACACACGCGCGCGCACACACACACACACACATGCAAAACAGCGCATACAGGGAGATGCAGTTGGTAGCTGGGGGGCTGTGAGGTTAGAGGTCAGTCTGGGGAGTTTAACATGCAAACATTCCTTATTATGCTCAGATTCAGTTCAGCTTAGTACAATATTCTGAATTTCACTTTACAACAGAAAAAAACATGCAATTTTTCTTTGCAAGATTTACATTTAGAGGTATTTTGAGGGGCAAAGGAGCTCTTAAATATACAGTAAATCTGTTTTTTTTGTATCAGTTATTTTGTATTTAATTGCTATTTATTGACATTTTTATAGCACTGGTGCTATGAGAGGGCGACCGTTGCTATTAAATGTCAGTCAGTTAACTAGAAAAGTGCATTTTCTGGAGAAAACGTAATGTCCAGATGCTGGGAACTGCTGGTCTCTGTTATTCTGGGTGGTTGCTAAGCTGTGTCGATGCGGTTGGTAGGATGTTGCATGTGGTTGCTAGGGTGTTTTAAGGTGGCTGCTATAGTATCCCAGCATGTTGCAACACGGTTTCTAGGGTGTGGGAGTGATAGCTATGGTGTTCTGGGTAGTTGCAGAGTTGTTTCTAGGAGGTTGCTATGGTTGCTAGTGTGTTGCTATGTGCTTACTATGGCTTTCTAGGTGAATGCTAGGGTATTCCAGGCATACTTTACGCTAATAACCTATTAAACAATCCATTAAGGCTTCTTAAAACAATCGTTTGGGTACTTTACCAGCCAGGACATGCTTGGTGTGCTATAAGGCTAATACTGTTAGGGGGTTTTAATACACCAGTTAGTGCTATGCTAGCTGCCTAAATAACACACTTGCCTCAAAACATGTCACATTATTAAGCAAAACTTGTTTACACAGCTTTAAGATACATTAGCTTAGAAATGTATACATTTTAATCACTGCCTTTTGAAATCCTTGCACCTTTAATATATAATATAATATAATATAACATGATCTACTGTTATGAACTAGCGGTTTCATGCGACTCTGATCAGGACCTCACACTGGGCTTCTGTCTTTTGCTTCAGGTTTAGGTCATTATTAAACCTCAGGGAATGACTTGGGGTGGTCTAATGGACTGAGGAAGGATGGAGGATGCAGGATGAGTGAGGGCATTTTAGAGCAATACTTAATGAGAATGGCGAAAGCGTCTGTGTGATTATGAGTTAGTGTGTGTGTGTGTGTGTGTTACCTCTTGTCCGAGCAGCGGGCGAGCCTCCAGTGAGTGCTTGGCTTTACCCTCCTCTCTCACTGGCATTAGGGACTTTAGGAATTTGGGGGGTTGGGGAGAGAGGGCTTTAAATGGACTAGCGCTGAATAACGTGGGGCTCTCAGGCACAAACCCTGCAAAAGAAGAACTGCATTATATACAAAATTCTATATTTATATTTTATTCATGATACTTATACACATAGACAGTAATCCCCCAGTTTATGCGGGTCAGGACTGGCGGATCCAGTCACACGCGGATTTTTTTTCGAGAACGAAAGTGACTGTTTTATGCAGAAATCTCCAGAACAGCGTGGAAACTGCAAATATTCTCCCTTTTTAATTTTTTAATTTTTTTTTCGTGGCAATAGGTATTTGTTTTTACTCATTTTAGTTCTAAATTATAAAAAATATATAACTAAAAACATAAACAGTAATCCAAATATAAATTCTGCCTCGCACCGTCTCTCTCTCTCTCTCTCTCTCTCCCCCAACCCCCCTCTCCCTCTCTCACCGGGCGAGCGTTCTGCTGCGCACGCCTCTCTCTCTTTCTTTCTTACATTCTCTCTCTTTCTCTCTCTCCATCCCTCTCTCCCCCATTCTCTCTCTCCCTCTCTCCCCCATTCTCTCTCTCTCCATCCCTCTCCCCCATTCTCTCTCTCTCTCCCATTCTCTCTCTCTCTTTCCATCCCTCTCTCTCCCATTCTCTCTCTCTCTTTCTTTCTTACACTCTCTTTCTCTCTCCATCCCTCTCTCCCCCAACCCCCCCCTCTCTCTTTCTTTCTTACACTCTCTCTCTCTCGCTTTCTCTCTCTCCCCCATTATCTATCTCTCTCTCTCTCTCCTTATCTTTACATTTTACAAGGTAATGTATTAAACTGAGTTTAAAATGAAATTGAAGTGATCTGGGAGCATATTTAAGGTTTCCACTATAAAAATAGAATTGTAGCCATTTTTTTTTTTTTACCAAAACACAACAGCGTGGTTTTTCACTACACGCGGGTGCTCTAGGAACGTAACCCCCATGAATAACGGGGGATTACTGCATTTTATAAACAAATGCCTGTCAACAAATGAATGAGAAAAATGCTGTTATCATACTAAAGAGCTTATTTTCTACATCTTCCCTGCTTTTACCCCCCAGTCCAACTCCTTATCCCTTAGAATGAAAAAAATTGTTACTGTGCTTTTAAGAGGTGTGGCTAAACTGCTGAGTGTGCAGATAAAGTGACATGGGCCGAGTGACCGGGGCTGAACTGGGCCCTTTAAAGGACTATGGAATGATGTGTAGATGTTCTGGGAGCTGCACCGTGATTCTCCTTGTTTTTCACAGGTGTGTCTTTCGTCAGAGCTGCAGGAGTCTCAGGGAAAGGGCAGTCCGGGACGTCCTGCTGAACCTCGCAGTGACCCTGAACACACACAAACAACACTCAGGTCTCACACACCCCCTGCAGGACAGTCTGACCTTCAGAAGCTGGATGAGACACTAAAGGTACCAACCTTCTGCTCTTCATCCTCACAGCCCACAGATTCGGATTTAGAGCAGGACGTCTAAAGAGAAACACAGACTGTAATTCTATTCTTTTCATCCATCCATTAATCCGTCCATCAGTCTGTCAATCCATTACATCTGAGTGTGTGTGTGTGTGTGCGTGTGTGTTTGTGTGCGCGTATGTGTCTGTGTGTGAGTGTGCGCGTGTGTGTGTGTCTGTGTGCGTGAGTGTGTCTGTGTGTGCGCGTGTGTGTCTGTGTGCGCGTGTGTGTTGTGTGTGCGTATGTGTTGTGTGTGCGCGTGTCTGTGTGAGTGTGTCTCTTACGTGCTGGACGTTGGGAGTGCTCAGGCTTCTCCGGATGTGTTTGCTTTTAACTGAAAGTGCTTCTTTCACTGCCACCGCCTGTCAAACACACACACATATACACACACAGGGGTCATTAAAATTGCTGCCTGT
>JBBPDC010155069.1:0-20022 GCA_037974485.1 Hemigrammopetersius urotaenia | reverse complement strand
GGAACCCTGTCTGCCTGGTTCGTCCCAATCCCTTACAAGTGACCCATGGCCGGGTGCTCGCGCCCTCGGCCATGACACTCTGTTGATTGATTGTAGTGATAAAAATTGGTTGCTAAAAATAGGTATTGAGATCAAAGAGGGTACTGATGGGGAAATTCAACATAAAAATATTGCATTTGTACATATGCTTATAAACATTTTTATTATAATCATAAATATAAATCCATTTTACGTATCCATATTGTAGATTTATTATTGTATATTATATTTGCCCAGTATATTGTTTATTGTATCCTTTAATCACTGCTGTTGTTTTAATTGTATTGTACTGAGACACCATCTGCCGGAATCAAATTCCTTGTATGTGCTCGCTCACATACTTCTGATTCTGATTCTGATAAATAGGAGGGATTTGCTCTCCCATTAAATTCACTTGGAAATCATAGTCAACATGTGTCACTGTCTGTTATAACCAAGCTAAGGTTAGCTGAAGGGAATGGCCTGAGGTCAGGGGTCAAACAGTATGAACCACACAGCAGATCCTATGTCAGAAAAGCAGTGTTCACAGGTGATCTGTGTGCAACGTAAGGGAGCTAATTCAGTAGTAGCCACACAACTGCAGCCATAGGAGGAAAGAGTAGCGATATCAGGCTGAGTTAATATTTAAGGAGGAGGAGACGTTAAAGCAGAAGGTGGAGTGTTGAATACTTAAACAAGTCCTGTATTGGCCAGAAGGAAAAGTAGGAGCGGTCTGGAAAAGGCTATAAAAACTGTAACATCAGAGATCTTGTTTCAGAACAAGCTAGCTACTTGTTTCTCATTTGACCATGACACTGAAATTAATAAAAGAGTGGAAGCCTCAACTGTCTGACTGCCTTGGTATTAATTAATTTAGCCAGTACAGTACCCTGCCATGCGCACATTGTGTTGGGTGGTTACACTTAAGATTCATAAGAGGAAACCCATGTAGATGCTTGGCACTGTCCTTCTGTGTATCTGCGCAACTTGGTCACATGCAATGCATCACTTTTCCATTACAATGATCAGTACCATTAGAGCCTGAAGAGATTAGTTGGTAGAAATACATATTGTATAGCCTTCCCTCCAGGGATGAGCAGAAACATTTTCCAGAGCTAGCACAGTAATCATCGTTTTTCTCGAGGGTTGTGTTCCATAAGCTTATTTTTATAGTGTAAAACCCTAAATATGCTCCCAAAACACATTAATTACAATTTTAACTCAGTTTAATGCATTACCCTTAAAGAAAATGTAAAGGTAAACCTGTATTCAAATTTAAATTCCCCGCCGAGATATGCAACTTGGAAGACTGTGAGACAAAAATATTGGGACACTAGGCTGAGTTGAATGGTTTTCGAAGTATTAGGCTAAAAATACAAATGAAGGCTCGTTGCAAAGGTTTCCTGGAGATCTGCCGAACTGTGTGTCTGAGTGCTTTCCTCGCCGAGATATGCAACTTGGAATGTCACGGGACAAAAGTATTGGGACACCGCGTCGAGAAGACAATGTTTATTGACACACAAAAGGAAAAAAAAGGCAAAGGATATTGCCAGTTTCTGCGTTATTGTGGGGATTTTCATGTTAAACTATGAGTTTGGTTCTCAAAAACATCGGCACCTCCTGATCAGCATAAAACTGGGGTATTACTGTATAACAAAGTGGTTAAAATAGTTGTTTGACAGTTTGGTTTTCTACAGGTCAGGCGTAAATATTTTGTTACCAAAGCGGTCATTTTAGTTCACTGATTTTATTGTTTGCTTTTAATGGTTGTTCTATTTGTGGAAATCTAATAAAATATTTGGACAAAAGAAATGTCTTTACTGTAAAAAATAAGAAAGCCTACTCCTGATTTAATTTACACGTAATTTGCATTGAAATATAATTGAAAAGAGAATGAGAAATAGTGTTACGAGATTTACTTTTTCCTCATCCTTTAAAATTGTGTAAATCTAAAATGAGTTTAGAAATACAACTTGCAAACTTCACTTTAAACTTTGGTCTTCAGTTTTATTTTGGGTTATATCATGAAAAAAAGATGAATTGGAATTGTTCATCCTTTTCTGTATTTTTATCTCAGTCTTGCTATAGTAAATTACCCTGCAGACAATGCAGTCACATTTATGGGTAGACACAGGTAAATTCAAGGTGAAACAAGTGTAGACATTATACCTGGCATAGTTGACCAGACAGAGTAGGCTGGTTTCAAGCAACTGAACAACGGCAAGGGGGCCAGACACCTCCAGAAGAGGGACCTAGATAGAAGGCACAACACGTCGTTCTATTTTGCTCTTTATCTCATTATTAGAGATAACAGAGACGCGTTGCAAGTATTTTACATACCCTGGCAAAAACGACAGTGCCCTCGGCTACAGCACTGACAGATACAGCAGAGCAGTCTAGTCCTTTCAGGTAGGTGAAGTAGTCTGGGTCTGTGTCAGAGGGAAGCACTGAGCGCAAGTACTCTATATCTGTAAAATCCACAGAAACACAGAAACACACACACGGGGGAGATTTTTTTAATTCATGTAATGGTGTGTTATAATGTGATAATATGCATGCAAATATTTCAACAAATACTCAATAAACTTACTAATCTAGAATGAATAGTCTTTCTTTCCTATTCCATATATCTAAGTCACTTTTGGATAAGAGCATCTGCAAAATGTAAAACTATAAAACTATTCTAACATTCTACTATAAAACTACTAAAAAGCTCAATTTTTTCTGACAAGAAAATGCTAGTTTTTTAACAGTTGATTCTGGGGCAACTCCAACATCTTGGTTAAATAGTCAATGTTATGGTGATACCCTTGATCCAAAGAAGCAAAAGATTGTACTTTTTTTCAAGGTAAACTTAAAATGTTTTTCTCCAGTTACCTAGGCTATAAGAATTTGGTGAGTTAGAAGAGACAGTTACTATGTAAGTATTCTTTTGTTACTCTATTCAGTTTAGTATCCAGATGTTATCCATTGTCCATTAAAGCTAAAGAGTACACACTTTTAACAAATTATCGGAGCACCTTTTTAAATTACTGGATGAAAAGAAAATGTGCAGCACAAAAGTGCAATATGAGGTTGGTACACATGGAGCTCAGCAGAGATAAAATGGGGTGCTTAATCTTTAGTATTCAAATCAGGCTGTATTGACGTGTTTCGGAATTTTGGGAACCTACAAACACTCGCGCCGCAAAAGGTCATACTAGAAAGATCTGGCTAAAATGGGTCTGACTGACCTCTAGGCAAAGCTACATATTCACACTACCTATGTGTGATGCTGCATAAAATGCTCTATAGATTCTGTAGAAAATTTTGACTACAGTATAGGCAGTCAATTCAGACAACACCAGAGAAAGTATTCACAAAGCAGTCAAAAATTAGAGGAACCGTAAAGCACATCCACAAGTTTGTGTGACCTTAATTAAGATCTTGATGCAGTTAGAGGGAAGTTTTATAATGTATTTTTACTGAAACTATCTGGGTAATTTGGGCGACTACTGATTTCTAGTACTTGTTACCAGCATTAACCTCATCGTACCAGCGCTACACTAATTTTGGGGGCACTCATTTGACTCTGACCTTATATTACTTTTTAACTTTTTTTAAATTTAGCTTGTCAAATGTTCTTTAAAGAGCATTCTAAAGCTCCTACATACTCAATTTATTCTACATTTTAGTAGACTTTTCTAGTGAGAATATAACAAATCATAGGGATATACAGTTATCACAATACAAATAAACTGTATAGTTAGACCAGTTTAGCTCATAACTGAAAATAACAGAAAATTAACAGGAGAATGTTTGGCTTCGTTCACTCCGTGTCATGGATTAACACTTTTCCACACAAACAGTGGACTGTACGTTCCATTTGGAATTCTAACAATGTTGGTGATTAAAAACCACTAACTCTCAGAGTGCCTTTGCTCCACTTTGGAGCGGGTGGGGTTGTCTGTATTTTAACTGGACAAATGAACTTAGACCTCTGAGGTAGCCTGGTAGTAACTACAAAGATAACAATGAACACATATGTACCAACACCGGGTTCTTGTTTGTTTCACTAATACGTTAACAGTTGAAGATTATGAGAAAAGTTATCTTGTGTCGCTTGATTAGGGGTAGTAAAATGGCTGTTCTATTTGTAATTTTACAGACATTTAACAATCATTTAAAGGCGAACTTGCCTTTCGGACGATAAACTTTGCGTGAAAGATACCTGTATGGAAAATGTATATTGTGCAATATTTCCTCAAACGCTTTAACGGTAACGATTAGATCAAGTAGTCTAAAGGCAACTGTCTAACTGTCAACTTTAAAGCAATTACATCTATGCATGTCAAGAAATGTGCATACTAACCTTCATTTCTGAAATGAAAGTTTCTCAGGAACAGCAAACAGTCGCTCAGTCCTGCAAAAAGAGAGAACCCACCGCCGAACGGGTTGTCACGGAAAAACAGCTCAAACACGGCGGGCTCGTTGTGCCTGCCCGCTCGCCAGTACGCGTATGCCATGGTAAACTGGTAAAGGTCCGTCAGCAGCGGGGGCAGTCGCTCGCGCACAGAGCGCTCCATGGTGGCACATGTTTCATCCAGCAGCGTCGCCATCTTCTCCCAAGTACTACAAATCCATGTGTATGTAGGTCTTCTGGGACATGAAGTTCCTTCGGTATTTGTCCCGCCCGCCACGTGCTTGTTCGCTCGCCCCCCTCCAGATGTAGCTCCTCCCCTTGTATTCGCCCAGCATCTGTAACTGAACTCATGGATCTGAATATGTGGGATGTTGGGTTTCTTCTGGCCCAGCTCAGCGTAAGCTTGAAATTCTCTGGGCAGGCAATGCATGAAAATGGAGAGGTAACCTTTCCCCATGTGACTATATACCGGGGTAATTCTAGATCGGACCATCTGAACTGTCCTTCTCTCAAATGCGGAGATTCAAGCTTCAAGGTTTTTATTTGCCGTTTGTGCATGAGACCAGCAGTCCATTCACATTGAAATTCTTGTGCAAAGCTCTCCGAGTCAGGTTAAATTTTTTGATAGGTAGAAAAGACAGGAAAATAAAGCAGAGAATAGAGCAGTCTACTAGTAGTATACAGTATATAAAATATAAAGATACATAAAGACATAAATATCACTGTACAAGAGGGTTATCTACAAAGGATTTTTTTTAAAAATACAAGTACTTGCACATTTTAATATTGCACCTTTGAATATTTCCCATTTACTATTGCACATTTTGAGTATTGCACCTGAAGTTTCACAATTCTAACTGCTTCATCAAAGCACCATTTCTAACCACTGCAGGACCACAGGCAGGCTAGGGCAACTTGCATAAATGTTAAAAATCTCATAAAGTGACATTTTCATGCCATGGTACCTTTAAGAGATATAGGATGACAGTCTTCAATTATTTAACAGATTAATAATACCAAAAAACCTTTGTTGAAGCTAAAAAACATAATTCTAAAACATAGCTTCAAAAATCAAATGCAGTCGGAGAAATGCAGCTTTTCTACTTTATTAAAGAATAAAGCAGCCTCACGGGTCCAGGAGAGTGTTGATCTTTTGGGGGAATGACTCCCCCTCTATTTTTACCACCTTGTTGGCTCTCAGCCAACCAGGTCCTGAGATGGGTCTTGAAACTCAGCACTTTTCTAAGACACTGTCCCATGATTTGATTAGGTTACACATAGCATAGGGGTTTTGTGATCAGTTAATCAATTTCACTCAGAGAAACAGGCCTTCAACCTTAAATGGCTGATCTATCTGAGGTCACATGATCTATGCTCAAAGGCTTGTTTATACAGGTGTCCTCTTGAAATAATGCCTCTGTCATCTGACTGTACTTAGGACATCTTGAAATTGATGACTGTTCTTTAAATCTGAAAGAGCAGTTAATGGTAGCCAGATTATTCCAAATGAAATAAAAAATGAACCCTTATAACCACAACACCTTCAAGATTTGTAAGACGAATTTGTAATTATTGAAAAAATGTTTAATCATTTGTAATCATTTAAAACTTCCAATCTAATTTCACTAATTATCCATTACTTTTTATTTTATTACCTTATTATGACTACGTTGATTTTACTGGGGTTTTTTTTGCAGTTCCTTGTTTTGTATAATGCTCAGCAACACTGCAGATTAGGGTCTTCTGTAATGTACCACCATTTTATATTAAGCTTAAACTAACTGACTGGCTGATCTATATTTTCTTCAATAATATAGTTGTTGAAGTATCAAAGCAGACAGCTCAAGTCTTTTCAGTTTTGAAACCATTTTAAGGCTTTATTTACATTTTCACTCATTTTTTTGAAGGAAAACACATTTATGCAGAACATTGTTCTAACTGGCCAGTCTTTTCTCTTATTTTGAAATGATATGATAGTAATCACATTAGGAAGCACGTACCTTTAATGGTAAAATATGCACAGATACAGTCCCACCTATACAATCACACAAGTTCATCATCCACAGAATTCAGTGTGAATTTAGTTTAATTACCAATAAAGGTTTACTTTCCACAAATATCTAAATATTATTTCCTAGATCTGAAAGAAATATCTGGCCACCTCACTGGTCAGTTTGTGTCGCTGCCCGGCCCAGAGGAAATGAGTAGGCTGGGCTGTGTTGTCTTGCCCTGAAGAGTATTGAAAGTGAGGACTGAGCTCAATGGCCAGTGAAGAGCAAACCAATCCAACACCCCCTACACTCTCAGGAGCGGGGTGGTACACTCTGCCACTGACGGGATGCATGAATAATGATTCTGGTCGAAATGGAACTGTCAGTTTAGCCCCGCCTCCACAGTATGACAAATGCTCCTCATGTCCCCCCTCAGATAACAGGTGCGTGTAGACAACTGGCTGATCGTTGCAACGCAGAAAGTTCCTCTCACGTCCACATAGCGAGATGAAAGGGAACTCCTGTTGGTAGCGACCACTCTGATTGACTTTCAAATGTTTGAAGAAGAAAACAAGAAACTGTTGATCTGATTGAAAAGATGAAATAAAGAAAAGCCACAGTTAGATACTTCATAGATAGACAGAGAAGTGATCCATTAAAAATCTATTTTTGCGTACATGTCAATGATAGTACTGCTGTACTGTTTATATGCCATATATACATTGAATCATACTATATTTTCCCTTTTCAGAATAATTAGCTTTAATTAAATCTAGCAAATAAAGGTTTATCTTATTTTATATCTTAGTCTACATACTTTAGACAACTTAAAAACATACACACACATGCATCACTCTCTCTCTACACACATACACACATGCATCACTCTCTCTATACACACACAAATATATGTATATATATATATATATGTTCATATATTATATAACAAACTCTAACAAACTCTGTTATAGTATACATTTCACAAACTTAAATGTGACATTAAATGAAATTCTCTGGGCAGGCAAAGCCTGAGAAAGGGGAGGTAACCTTTCCCCATGTGACGACATCCTGGGAAAATTCCAGATCGGACCATCTGAGCTGTCCTTCTCTCAAAGGTGGAGCAGGATCATCAAAGCACTCTTTACACCTATCGCCATTTCTAACCACTGCAGGACCACGGGCAGGCTAGGGCAACTCGTGTAAATGTTAAAAATCTCATAAAGTGACCTTTTCATGCCATGGTACCTTTAAGAGATCAAGGATGACCGTCTTCAATAATTTAACAGATAATAATTCCAAAAAGATTTGTAAGACGAATTTGTAATTTGTTACTTAATCATTTAAAACTTCTAATTTCAGTAATTATCCATTACTTTTTATTTTGTTTTATTACTGGTGCTCTGGTGTAGTGAAAACAACCTAGAGCTAAACATTCTGTGCTAAACCTAGAGCTAAACAAAGACTGTGGAGATGGTTGTGGAATTTAGGAAGCATCGCACAGTGCTGCCTCCCCTCACAAAATTCAACAGCCGATTGTCAAATGTGGATTCATTCAAGTTTCTGGGATCCATCATTTCCCAGGACCTGAAGTAGGAGTCCAACATCAACACCATCCCTAAAAATGCCCAGCAGAGGCTGTATTTCCGACGGCAACTGCGGAAGAACGGCCTACCACAAGAGCTACACTACATCTACACTGCTGCCATTGAATCCATCCTCTGCACATCCATCACCGTGGGTTTAGGGCACAAAACAGGACACAAGTAGACTACAGTGCACAATTCAGGCACCTGGAAAAATCATTGGTGCCCCCCAGCACTCCCTCCAGGACTTGTATTCTGGTAGGACCAGGAAGCGGGCAGACAACATCATCAAGATAGATAAGCTGGGTCACCACCACCTTGGCCATTCACCCACACATCACAGACTTTATTATTCCAGGCACCCTGCACTACCACTTTTGCACTACACCTTGTGAATATTGCATTATTTGTACATTATGTCTGATGTGTGCCTATATGTGTATTGTTGTCTTTACTGTACAGTATGTGCCTACAGTACTTTTACCCACTGAATTTATACTACTATATGTCTATTTGTCGTAGAGAGTTAACACCTACCAAAGTCAAATTCCTTGTATATGTAAGTATACTTGGCCAATAAAACTGATTCTGATTCTGTTTTGAAGAACACAAAACATTGCTGAATCATAGTGTTTAGATATAGCACTGTATATCATAAATGTGGTGCAGTCTTTTTGTAGCCTATTTCTCAGAAAATACTGACAGCTGCGTATTACAGTAATTCAGCATGCCCTGAGTGGAGTGGATCTGACAGAAATACTGAGACATGATGTGTTGCTTTTCCAGTGTGGGGTGAGGAAGGAGGATCATACCTTTAAAACAAGTGACAAAGTTCTTCACTTTGGTGTCATCCAAAAATAGCTGGTTAAGAAAAAGAATTGCTTGATTAAATGTTGTATTCTAAGAATATTAATTCAGTCAGACACGAATACAGAAAACATTCATGGTATAGATTAACACAGTTTGTTGATAGCTGTAGTGTACGGGGTGTACTTTGTGTCCGATCCGTGCCGGCTGCCCAATTGGTCATGCAGAATTTTGAAACGCTTTACACCATTATTTATGAGAGCGTTTAAAGACTGTCATATATATATGTATATGTATATATATGTATACAGTAAACCCCCACTTTAACGCATATCAGCAGTCTTGATTTTCAGTCCATTGCGTTTTTTTTCTGAGAACCGAACTAATAATTGTTCGCTAAACCCCCACACTAACGCGGAAACTGCAGATATCCTCCTCATTTTTTTTGTTTTTGTGACACCAGGGCCTTGTCCGACAGGCCCCCTTGTGCTGGGTTGTTAAGCACCACGCTCAAACATAAACAACTAGGGCGAGAATGAGGGAGTGTGGCGGACGAGGCCCAGACGTCACAGCTTTTTTGGAGCAATTATACAGCCATTTTATTGCTATGAAAAGTATCTCTTACTATTTTTTGTAACATAAATATAAATGTAAATTCACCTACATTTCGACATAAAAAATAACTATAAATGTTTTGGTACTGTCCAGAGAACACAAAGAAAGCACATCTTGGAATGGTGAAATACAGCTGTACTCAGAGGCAGGAGATTTAAAAGTAGCCAATCTGTGAACACTATTTCTTCTTACTGGTGATTGGCTACTACCCTTTGACGCAGCTGCAGTCCAGAATTTCCCCCGTGGAGCGGGTCAAGTGTTCATGTTCTTCGTTTTTTTCTTCTTAAAATCCTGTATTTTTAATCATGTAAATGAAATGTATTTATTACTGTATTTACCCTGCTTATACCAAAGAAAACGACAGCGCATACTGAAGAAAACGAGCATGCATATCCATATTTTAGCACTGCAGGAGACAGCAGTTCACAGTAAAATACGAATACAGGTTTAACTTTACATTTTCTTAAAGCTAATGTATTAAGCTGAGTTTAAAATGAAATTAAAGCGTTTTGGGAGCATATTTGGAGCATATTTAGGGTTTACATTATAAACATAGGTATGTTATGGCATTTTTTTAACCATGTCACAACACTGTGGTTTGTAACAATTGTTTCCTCAGCTAAATCACACTATTTCCTAGTCCGTGTAATGCCTGACTTAAAGAAACAGCGCTCAACCAACCAAGGTGAACGACGGCACTGACGTCAAAACAGTGTCACTCCCCGGACACTGTTTCTTTCCAAGTGTAGCGGGAAGCAATGGCTGAAAGTGTAAACATAATGAATACATTAGTCCCTAAAAACCTCTACATGATATGGAACAGGTTTGGCTTTTACCCAAACAATAAGAAACAAACAGTCGTTACTACAGTTGTTAAGTCTGCAGTGAAAAGGTTCACGAGTCAGATGGCAACATGACAAACCTTTTCAACCACTTAAACAGACAACATCCTAAACAATATGCCGAGAGTATAGAGGCTAAGAGAGCAGTCAAACCACAGGCAGCAGAGGCAACAGGTACCAAACCAAAACAAACCACTGACACAGGCTTTTGAGAAAGGCACTCCATATGAGAGGACAAGCAACCGGTGGAAAGAAATAACGAAAGCAGTTACCTTTTACCTCAGAAAATATATGGTTCTCATAAAAACTATGAGGGGTTTAAAAGTCTGCTGAAAGTAATTGATCTGCGATACGAGCTGCCCAGCTGCAAATTTTGCTCCAGCACTGCCATTCCACGTCTGTACTCCGAATGCCGCAACAAGTGCTCCCTCAGAACAAGTCTTTCTCACTGATGGCAATATCATAGCATGCCAATGGACTACTCTAAAGCCAGATAAAGTAAACTGGTTTTCCTAAAAACCTGTAACATGTATCCTTTTTAGAAGGGGATAAATGCTTCAAAACAATGCTGGAAAAACTTGTTCTTAAGTTGATAGGTTTTTTATAATCACATTTTAGACACTATATTGCACTCTGTCATGTTAAAATAACGGTGTTGAATAATTCAGTTTTGGTTTAAGAATTGCACTAGTTGCCATTTTTATTGTTTACCATTTCTTTTGTTCTCGATGATATGTTGTTCTGAAGTAACAATAAGTATTTATTTAGCTTTAAATTAATTCATGCTCCCAAATAGGTGCTGCAAAATATATAGTAAATTTATTGTCATTGCGATATCAACATGCACAATATACATATCGCGAAAGACTGAACTGCGATAAATGGTGTTTTTCCAAAGCTCTTCATATGAACCTATTTGGCCAAACAGATGCCTTATGCCTTATGCCCACCCCCTAGTAGCTGCGAGTGCTTAAGGAGAGACACAGAGTTAGATAGATAAGCATTGTAGTGGCTGAGACAACAAAGATGTGTCATGAAAATGTGGGCGAAGAACTTGTGCCTAAAAGAAAAAGCAAGAGGAAAGAGGGAACACACGTTACAAACCCAGGTATTCTGCAAGTCATGCAAAAAAGTTTTAGCAACCAGCAGAGGAAACACAAGCCATCTCCAGTCACCTACAACACAACCACATTTGTACAAACGTACTGTCTACTACATTTATACTATAATAACTGGGCAGAGAACCGGTGCAACCGCCCCTGAGCACGCTTTAATTTTTTAATTAAAAAGCTCCTGTTTGTTTTTTCTCCCCTTGTAGTATCGAAAATAGTATCGAGTACCATCCTTAGTATTGGTATCCAGTTTAAAATTCAAGTATTGTGTCAAGCCTAGTGTGGACACGTAGAAATATAAGGCTGCCTTAAAATATTTTGCATGAATATAATTTCAGTTCATTCTGTTATCTTAGCAATTCTAGTGATTTATACTCTGTACGTAAATATATAGATTGTTTATCATATTGTATTGTTCATTTATGTTTATTTAGTTCTTTCTGTAAAATAATAATGTTTTTACATACACTAACAATATTTTTGTATTTAAAAATACATGTTTAAATAGTAAAAAAAAAAAAAAAGTATTGTACTACAGTTACTTACACCAACGTAAATTTCCCAACTGTGGGACTTAAGACCTGGGACCGATTGGGTAGCAAGATGGCGGCTACGCATGCGCGGAAACGATCGGGCAGCTGGCATGGCTCGGACACGTCCACCCGCGTCTCGGCTGTATTTCTTGGGAAGTTTTGATTTTTAAAAGTCGGTGGAGGCCCCTTCCCCCTAATATAATGGTTCCGCCTACCATGGTTTAACGTCGTTTATTTCATGTAAGTTATGCATGAAAGGTAGTTTACAAATAGTCCTCAGTATCGAGGAGCCCACTATCAGTACCTGTCCTTGATGGTCAAGGTAGTAAAAGTACTCGCGGACTCGCGCCTCGGGGCTCTGTCCTTGCGTGTACGAGGCCTGTCCACGACACAGCACGACGGGCACAGCCGCTCGAAACCATCCAGCACTTCTTCTCCAGCAACACAGGAGCCGGACTGCGGCCATACCTAGACCACAAAACGTGACCCACTGATTAGTTTAGCTGATTATGACAGGACGAGAATATGACATCACGCTCTCTCAGTCTCGGTGTGTTTCTACAGTTTTCTTCAACCGGATAGAATCTGGGACATTAAAAAAAGAAATAAAAGGTTCCACTACAAGCTTGAAAAATCACGCCATAAGAACACTGCAAACCAACGCGATATTTATAATACTTACATAATGACCATTTATAATAACACATTTAATTGCTTTAACCCTAAAATTAAAAATATTCTGCTGTATTTAGGCTGATAAGTCAACTAAAACGGCACTGCATTCCGCTGCATAACACTAGATGGGGCTGTTTGCCTATAAAACACCCATAGAGTGCACCGTGGCGTATCTTTCAAAAAGTTCAAATCGAGCCGAGATGCAACGCAGCCAAAATTATTACGTATGAGCATAAAACAACATGCATTCAAAAATACCATGACACTACCACGAAAAAGAGTCGCCGACTGAGAAGTTTCTAGCAGGAAATGATCCACATGCCTACAATGTGCATTTTTCTTTGTCAGTTAAACACTGCTGAAGTAGAAGCTGAGATACGAAGGCGTTCCGTTGCTGCTATGGCGACAGCCGTTCTCCTTGTTTGCGTGCAAGCCGCCTGAGCGCAAAATGACGTCAGGGTTGTCGGTGGTGACGGCGAAGCGGAGAGACAGCGCGTGCTCTAGATCCGTACTGCGGTGCCCAAGCCCCTACCAACATGACTGACGCGCTGTGGATTACTTTCACTGGATTCTAACGGGGAGGAAAAAGAATAGGTACCATGGCAGAGAGGTAATGCCGTCGCATTCTGAATCCACCATGGTCTCTGTGAGGATGGGGGCGTGGGTGCAGATATTTATAACGACATTGAACCGAACGCGCTGGGCATGACTGCACTGTCAGATGCAGGACAGCACGGTGGCGAAGGCTCAGTAATTCGTTAGCTTTTGGCTTTAGCAGTGGCATCGCAAATATAAGTTAACACGACATATGGGAATCAAACTAACGGGCAGCATCACACGATGCTATTTGTTCTCGTCGTCGTTATTGTAGCTGGGATTTTTTCCCTATCTCTTTCTATCTTATTGCACCGATAGCTGTTCTTAAAGAGATACTGGTTAGCTTTTTCTGACATTCGCGGGGCAGAGATATGAAACCGGGCTCTAAAGACCAGCAGCACCCGACTGGCCTCTTGTCTAGAGCTAATGTCATTACGGAGAGGCAGACACCTGCGGCACACGCTGGCGGCGTCGATTAGGTGTAATCAGGCCTTGATGCTGCGGATCGCGACGAGACAGATGGAGGGCTGTGAAATTGTGCTTGAAGCTGATGGAGCTTTGGTTCGTTTTGAATTATTGATGGCGAAATGTTGGGATACCCAGTCAGCCGAGTTCATATTGGAAGCGTCGTTTTTATTGAGCACATGCAAGCAAATATGAGCGTGTTTCGCAAACAGTGCGTGTTGCTTCCACATCTGGGGCCATGGCCATTCAAGTGACACTGTGGCTCTCTGCTGTAAGGTGTTTAAGAGTGTGTGCATGTGTCTGTATATCAGCGTGTATGTGTGTTGGGGTGTGTGCGTGTGTAAGAGTGAGAGAGATAAAGCGAGAACCTTAAATATGAAAACCACAACAGTCCATCTGGTCTGCCGCTGATAGTGTAATGACTGCCGACAGTGCTTCACTGAGCGAGTGGCCAACATCTGCTAAGGCTGATGGTGAGCAGAGCTTTGGGCGTGTACAAGGATCAAAGAGGCACCATGGCCGGATGTGCCACATGTAGTCTGTCTTACAATACAATAAAGCCTTTAAAATTGGCTTTAAATGAGCATACATTTGAAGTCTGTTCACAAACCTGCTTCAACACTTTGTCCTTATCTGACCACTTTCAAAGCTTTCAGTGATATGGAGGCCCATAGGATGGGCTAATGTTCAGCTACTGTGTGAGCTGCATGATGGATTGTTGCAGCAGCCAGAGGATCTTTATGTCTGATCTGGCCTGAGTAGTAAGCGCTTGCTGTCAGTCAATTTGACAATCCACTCTAGAGAAGATTAAACTGGCTATACTATTGATCTCTCCTGTAAACTAAAGGTTAACCCCAGAGTAAACTGACTCCACAGAAAAGGTACTTGTTGTTTACAAATCAGATCTCAAATTAAGGCCTGTCTCAGACTTGTCTTTTATTAGATCCAAAATCCTGTACATAGGTTTGCACAACATTGCACACATTTTCACATTCAACAATACATATGTATTTGATATCAAATTGATTTGATAGATTGGCACAGGCATAACCATTTTCTTCAAAGAGTCACTTAACATACATTATTACATCAAGTTAAGCACTGACATTTATGCTTACATGAACACCATAGTGTCAGATAAGCAATCCAAACCCTTTTATGAGTCTTGGCTGTAGTTTGTCACCATTCTTTATTGGCTGGGAACACAACCATATGCTCTGAAAAACTTATTGTCATAAAATATATAGTGATACCATATCTCTCAACAGCCCCATACCATTAACATGTTTCAAATGATCACTAAGTAGAGCTGCAGCTGAAAGTAATGGGTGCTTACTAAATTACTCTAAATGGTGTGGAAATTACCCTCGGCCCACCTGGTATGCCTGATGGCCAATCCAGCGCTGACCAAACTAAAACTATTTTGTGTGTCGTCCTGTCACTCAGCATGATGCTAACCAACATAATCCACATTAGCTGATGTAACTGAAGTGTCAGGTAGTGTTCTCCTTCAAGTGCTCTGAGCTGTCCAATAACATTACAAGAGCAGCAGTTTGAAAAGATGTGAACTGGCTTCACATGACTCAAAGGAAGCTCATGTTAACGTTCTCCATCCCGGCTTTGTATGATAGAACTTCTGAGACCCAGATTACATCGAAGCTTAGAATCATTTCTAGGGAAATAGAATTTTTTTTTAGGGAGGTTTAGGCCTAATATCTGTGCGTGGGAAACCGTACGTGTGTACAAATACACTATATGGATAAAAGTTTTGGGACACCTTATTTGCCTATTCATTCCACACTGAACTCATCGAACCATGTCTTTAAGGACCTTGCTTTGTGTACTGGGGCCTGTACAATTTTGGGTGTCCACAAAGAAGGCAGCACGGTGTTGTTCAAAATGTCTTTGTGTGCTTGATCTATTACACCTGTGGCAATGGGTAAGATTGAAACACCAGAATTCAATAATTAAGAGGTGTGTCCCAATACATATAGAGTACATTGATCAGCTATAACATTAAAAACACTTAATACTGAGTAGGTCTCCCTTGTGGCACCAAAACAGCCCTGGCCTCTGTAGCATCAAGATAGTAGCAGCTTGTAACACCTTGAACTATTTGCTATCATTCTCAAACCATTCCTGACCATTTTTGCAGTGTGGCAGGGTGCCTTAACCAATTGAAAGAGTGTGCTTTGTCTGCAGTAATGTTTAAGTAGGTGGTGAGTTACATGCCAGGACCCAAGGTTTCCCAGAAGAACATTGTCCAGAGCATCACCCTGCCTACACCAGCTAAGGTCACCTTCTTCCAAAAGTGCATCCTGGTGCCACTCTTAACCAGACAAGTGACAAACACACACCCAGCCATTCACATGATGCAAAAGAAAACATGATTCATCAGACCAGGTCACCTTTTTTCCATTGCTCCATGGCCCAATTCCAGTGCTCACATGGCCATTGTAGGTGCTTTTGGCAATGTATATTGTGTACAGTGTGCCCTGAATGGTCTGCTGCACACATAGTGTTTAACATGAATTACTTCATTATAATCAGGGATTGACATAAGCAAGCAAGAATTGGTGTATGTGGTACGACAAATGCGCACCAGTTTTCAGTCTTCACTGCACAAATGCGTACCTAATCTGAGTTCATACTGGAAGTACCACCACTCAGGAAAGGAAAAGCTTAAAAAGAAAAATAATAATGCTTCTGCACCAATCATAATTCAGTCAGAGCAGGTCAGATCTCAGCACTTCTGTCACTGCGTGCCTTGCCCCGCCCCCTCTACTTAACGGCCCACGTACCAGTTCACTAGTGTAGGTACTAGGGATGTAAGATATGTGATATGAAACCGAAATCGTGACACTCAGATCCACAAACCTGCGTCACGGTGTGAGAAGACAGAATCGTGACACACCCCTTTCCAACTCCCAGATCTAATGTTGTGATGTTCGCCACGATTAATTCAAAATAACAAATCTGTTCAGGGAACATTCTGAACCGAATCACTTCCTCAAGTGATTTGTTCGTTTCTCAGTTCAGTTGAGCTGTCGGCAGTGCCGCTCCCGCAGCACGCAGAAGTGCCGGGAGGGAGAGAGGGACTCAACGAATGACTCAGTGAACTACACTCTCCTGAATCATTTTCCTCTACAGGAAACACTTTCATGGAGACTGTGGTTTTCCGTTGTTTTAACAAATTTAGTTTCCAGATAAACAAACTTCAAACGTTGATAGTAATGAGAAGAGAGTGAGACTCACCAGCTGTGTTGTGTTCAGTAGGTCACAGCATGTCATGACCAAAAGTTTTGAGAATGACACAAATATCGTTTTTCACAGTTTGTCGCTTCAGTGCTCCATTATGCTGGAAAACTGGATGGTTCGGAGAAGTTGCCCTTGGAGGATGTTTTTGTACCATTTTTTATTCATGGCTGTGTCTTTGGCAAAATTGTAAGTGAGCCCACTCTCTTGGATGAGAAGGATGTTTCGCATGATGGAGTGATGGTAGCGCTCACCTTTTCTTTTCCAATCATTTTTACACATTCACTAAGCATTTGGAAAAAGGCTTCATCAGAGAAATGACTTTACCTCAGTCCTCAGCAGTACAATCCCTGTACTTTGGAGAATATCAGTCTGTCCTTAATGTTGTTCTTTTTTTGCTGTCCTTCTTGACCCCAGGCCTGATCCCATTGCTGAGCAAACTCTGCACTGGTGGTGCTCTGATCCCTCAGCTGAATCACCTTTAGGAGACAGTCATGGTGCTTGCTGGACTTTCTTAGGGACCCTGTAGCCTTCTTCACAACTTCTCTCCTTTATGATCTGATAAGTGGCTGATTTAGGTGAAATCTTACTTTTTGTACAAAGTGACAATGACTGCACATGTTTTCTTGCCAGTAACTGTGGTTAACAGAGGAAGAACAATGATTTCAAGCACCAACATATTTTTAAAGCATCCAGTCTGCTATTCTAACTCTATCAGTGTGACAGAGTGATCTCCAGCCTTGTCCCTGTCATCTTTCTCCCCTGCTTTAATTAGTGGATCATTGAAATTATGTCAGCAGGTCCTTTGTGGCAGGGTTGAAATGCAGTGCAAATGTTTTTTGGGGGATTAAGTTCATTTTCATGGCAAAGAGGGATATCATTACTCTTCATAACGTTCTGGAGCATATGCAAATTGCCATCATAAAAATGGTATCAGCAAACTTTGTGTTAATATTTCTGTCATTCTCAAAACTCTTTGGCCACAACTGTAGCCACAAATTGCTGAAAAAGTCTGGCTTTGACAGAAGGATGTCAGAACACAGCTTTCTACATGTGGGCCTTCTTATCTGAAGACCAGTCAGATTGCTCACTTTGCCCCTGCCTTCTGCAGAAAGTGCCTACAATGGAGTATGTGAGTAGCAGAAGAAGGCCTGGTGGTTTGATTAATCATGGTTTATCTACATTTATCTACATTCTACATGTGAATGGCCTGGTGTGTGTATGTCGCTTACCTGGGGACGAGATGGAACCAGTGTGCACTATGGGAATAAGGCAGGTGGACGGTTGCAGCGTGATGCCATGAGCAATATTGTGCTGGGGAAACCTTAGTTCCTGGCATTCACGGGGATTCATGTACGTACCACCTCTATTAAGCTATGTGAAAGTAGGCGATCAGGCTACACAGCTTAATTTCACCTTTCTGTCTTTCCAATGTCAGTTGCTTATCTTCACACCTTGAGTCAGTTAGCTTTAATTAGGGCTGCACAATAAATCTGCAAATTTACCGCCATCGAGATATCAACATGCACAATATACATGTCACAAAAAAATATACTGTACATATTGCATTTATTGACTGAACTGCAATAAATGGTGTTTTTCCAAAACTCTTCACCCAGTGCCACAGAGAAGAGGGCAAAAAAATCACTGGGCAGTTTTTTCATCTTCTGTGCTGCTGTTATAGATTGTTCCTTTTGCTGTTTTTTCTAGTTAAGAACTTACTATAAATTAAATTCTGTTTACATTTATTTAAGATTTCAAATATTTTCCGTTTTTTGTCAACAATGTTCAATGGTTCAAATGTTTTATGGGAGGCATTAAATGCTCTGTTTAAGGAAATTCTTTAAAAAACACATGTTGGAATGAAAGTTTTGCATTTCATTTTTTTCTGCATGGGCTAGTCAAGTCAGCGTCTGGAGTCTTTACCACCAGCAAATCCAAAGCAGAAAAACATTAACACTATAAAAGGCTAAGTTTATACTCACTTATCACATGTGATATCGCCATCGCAACACTCAACAACATTATCGCATATCACATGTTTTCCTAATATCATGCAGCCCTAGCTTTAATCAAACCTGTTGAGCAGAGCATCACTGTTTTCATACTAGGTAAGCTATAGCTAAACAACGTCGCTAGTTAATAGTTAGCACTGTTAACCACTAAGCAGTCGCTATTACATAAAACATTATTGTCTGGTAATTGAACATACAGTACAGCAGATGTGGCAGACAGAGATTCGGTTAAAAAACACTGGAGTAACGCAAGATACTTGTTGTTCTGCATAATTTGGCTTGGGTTTAGTTTGATATCCCCATATCAAACTCCATGTGTCATATGTCGGCATCCAACTGGCCTTGATTTATATTGCAAAGTCTGAGAGGAAATTGTATCACTGTGAGTTTTCCAGCTTTAATAATGATCTTAGTCAAATTCACATTCATTCTATTAAAGACTAAGTAGCTAATTTAACATCAGCTTGCAAAGTATAACTTTTTTAATCTGAACAACAAGGCTTCTTGTGCTTGCCTCTTGGATCGTGTAATTTATGCTGCTCCAAAGACCACAAAAACAGCTCTGATAGCAAATTGCGCTGAAATTTGCATCAGCTCTATAAAATTTGTCATTTTGCTTTCTGTAGTACCGGGGGGAACAAACCATTGAATTTAATTTAAGGTTTCATCAGAAAGTGATGTAAAGGTTTTTGTACTCTTCACAACCATTTTTTGGAATTATGTTCCAGACCTTTTGTTCTTTATGTAGGGGTGTGATTGGAGGCTGTAACCCATAAAATACTTTAGAGCAGTAAACAAAAATTTTCTTCATTTTCTAAAAAAGTGTTTCATGTATTAATTAAACATTATTTAAACAAAGTTTAATAGAATGATGTTTGTTTATTGACTCCCCAGTCCATACAGAGTTAATGCTGGCTATGACAGAAATGTCTTAGAACTAGAGGTGGGCACAGATTATTTTTTTTAAATCTAGATTAATCTCACTGTAATCTTGGAATTAATCTAGATTAAAATGACTCATTTGAATTCTGCTGACATTCAGAATATGTGTGCTACCCAAATAATGACTAAAAGTAAGTCTTTGAGAACGGGTTTCTCAGCTCCTACAGTAA
>JBBPDC010155031.1:0-17500 GCA_037974485.1 Hemigrammopetersius urotaenia | reverse complement strand
AAAATTGTTTGATGAATGGTCTACATTACATTGGTGTATCTTCCTCCTGTCATGTTTTCCCCTATTTTGTCCAAGTAGATAAACACTTTATACCCACAAGAATTTCAATACACTCCCATATGTGACATTTTGGTCAGAGAAAGCAAAGTACTGAAACCCGCAACAATAACAGTCCCTCCCATGTGGCTGATGAAACCTTATGAAATTCAACAAAAGCAGGTCACACGGGTGCAGTTTCTTATTGGGTGCTAAATCATTTTATGAAATATGTTATTATATGCAACTGTCCTACCCTGTTCAATAAAATTTGAAATTTCTCATTGGATGCTAAATCATTATGTGCAATAGTTTATTATGTGCAATACCACTGCTTGCGTCACTATCACATACAATCACTGACTCCAAACCATGGTAGTAAACTACTTCACCAGTCATTTTGTTTATCTATAGCGCCTTCTCTCTCTGGCTCGTCTCGTTTGTGACTTTTCCGGATCGTGCCCCTTTTAAACCTGTCTAGCTTTCTCTGTAGCTCTGTCTCTATAGCTCTCTCTCTTGCGCACGCGCGCTCTCGCTCTCGCTCTCGCTTGCTCTCTCTCTGTCGTGCGCGCTCTCTATGTTCCTCTCTCTCGCTCTCTCTGTCTCTCTCTGTGTCTCTCTCTCTCGCTCTCTCTGTCTCTCTCTGTGTCTCTCTCTCGCTTTCTCTGTCTCTCTCTTGCGCGCTCTCTGTCTCTCTCTCTCGTTCATGACTTTTCCGGAGCGTGTGTATCAGCAATCATCCTACGGGGGGGGGTGGGGGGTTTGGGTGTGCTATGAACCAGCTTTGGGGGGCCCAGCTTGCAAAAGTTTGAGAACCACTGATCTATAGGATTTTTGTATAAACATAATACACCACGCTATATAAAGTAAAGCAAAGTAAATTGGCCCCTTATAGTCACGTATGAACACACCACAGCACACAGCAATACAGAGAAAATCTTTCTCTGCATTTAGCCCATTCACCAAGTGACGCAGGAGGCTGTCGCCAACGAGGGGCACCGGGCAGCAGAGTGTGGAGACGGTACCTTGCTCAAGGGAACCTCAGTGGTGCCACAAGCAGTGTGGGTATTTGAACCCACAACCATCTGATTGCAGGGGCAATGACCTACCACTAGGCCACCATGCTATATATGTGTGTACAGCATGGCATATTTCAACAGAGCATTCTCAGAGCCTTTTCTGTTTTGTTTTGACTTTAGATTTTATATTGTTCTTGTTTCTGTGTGTCTGTGGAATCGTAGCATGAGCAGTTTCCTGAGGGATTTGCAAAGTTATCTGATTCTGAATCTCAATGTCCCCTGTGGTGTTGCACAATGCTTTAAACATCCAGAACTTTTTCACTACAGCCTTTTAACAAGCAATTCTGTTCTCCGACCTTCAACACTTGTTTTTTTTTTAAAGGTAACATTAGGTGAGAATCCCCCCCTTCACACACACACACACACACACACACACACACACACACACACACACACACACACACACACACTAAAAGCTGCAGCCCATGTGCTGTACCATTCTGAAGGTTTGTCACAAGTCCTCATGCCTATTTACAGTGTTTACAGTTAATAGGGTGGATCAGTTTAGACAAGCTAAAAAACGGCTTTGAATATTTAAATCAGGGGTGTAGAACTGGGGGACAGATGAAACACATCCCTTCAAACATCCAGCGACTACTGAACTGTCCCTAACAATAATTTTACACACAAAATGAAATTGGCATTTTCTGTCTGTGTTTGGAATACAATCGCTAAACAATCATACTATGAGTCCTGCCTTCCTAACTTTCTAACGCTATTTGATTGGCTGTGCCATTTCCTGCTATCCTGTGGTTGGCTGAAGATCTGTCTGTCTTTAAGAAGTGCTAAAGTTGTATGGAGAGAAAGCGGACAGGGTTATTCTAGCAAAATACGAAACACATTATTTGTTAAGAAATTAGTGTTGCACGTCATATCGATCCTCAAAAAGTACTGCAATACCCTGTCATTGTATTTATGTTGTGGAAACGATTAACTTTTTTTTTTCTAAATGGAAAAACAAAATTGCTAGATCATGGATTTGAACAGTCTCTGCCTTAAAATGTATTTCACTTTATTAAAATAAAGAATTTTTGTGATTACTTTGCTTCATTATTGGTTACATGGACGACAGTACCAGCCTGTAGGTTCTCCCTACGTTTACAATGCTCATGTGCTTCGACAGTAATGGAGTAAAATTTCTACTTTTGTGTCCCCATCAATGTCAAAATTGAACCTACACCTAACAAACTCAACTTGTTTCTTTCTTCAAACAGGCTCTACTTGCCATCTCCAAAGAACTTCATGCAGCTATATCAGCCAGCCTGTCTTCTGCTCTGACTATTCTTGACCTTTCTGCAGCCTTTGACACAGTCAACCATCAGATCCTCCTGGCCACTCTCTCCAACCGTGGTTTGCATCCTACCTTGATGACCGGAGGTACCAGGTAGCGCGGCAAGGGTCACAGTCTGCTCCACAAAAATTGTCCACTGGTGTCCCACAGGGCTCGGTCCTTGAACCGCTTCTCTTTTCTCTATATACCGGTTCTCTTAGGGATGTAATAACGTCACATGGTTTTTCCTACCACTTTTATGCTGATGACACGTAACTTATATCTTTTTCCCATCCAGTGACAACCAGGTCTCAACCTGCATCATAGACTGTCTGGCTGACATTTCCTCTTGGATGGCGGCCCACCACCTCAAGCTGAATCCTAGCAAAACCAAATTTGATTATTGTACCTTCAAAGAAGGTAAGAAATCTTGATGTCATGCTAGATGAAGATTTGTCTTTCTCATCACAGGTTGACCAGATCTCCAGAACATGCAAATGCCTGCTTTATAACATCAGAAGAATCCAACTCTTTCTGACCACAAAAGACACAAAGTTACTTGTCCAGTCTCAGGTCATCTCTAAACTGGACTACTGCCACCCTCATTGCCGGGACTTCCTCTGATGGTAACAAAACCACTTCAGCTGATTCAGAATTCTGCTGCAAAGTTATCCTTCAAAGATCACACACCACACCTTTACTAAGGAACCTTTACTGGCTCCCTGTGACCGCCCACATTAAGTTCAAGTCCTTACCACTTGCTTTCAAGGCCAAGAATGGACTTGCATCTCCATACATAACAGCATTGATCAAGCAGCGTCACTTCTCGTCCTCTCAAGCACGGCTTGTCTCGAGCCTCCATTGCTCAAATGAAGAGGAAGACATGTGTCAAGACTCTTCTCATTCTTGGCCCCCCAGTGGTGGAACGAACTCCTTCTTGCAATTAGATCTGTAGAGTCCCTCACTGTCTTCAAGTGTTGTCTGAAGACCCACCTCTTCAAGGAGCACCTTGGTGACTAACTATGCCTCTTGTTTTTTTTTCAAAAAAAACCTCCATCCCTTCCTTACTGTTGCATTAAGTTTAGGTGTACTTAGCTGGCATCAGAGTATGTGAGCGGAGCAGAGTGGGTGTGGGAGCGGAGCGAGGCATGGAGCGGCATGATTTTGCCTGGAGCTTGGAGGGAATTTTTTTAAAGTCGGAGCATCACGATTTTCTCTTGCTCCGAGAGTGCTCCACTACCGCTCCGGCCCATAATGCAACTGCATTAGCTATAGCATGAACGAATTCACGCTGCTGTTCTACTAAAGCACGTTGATATTTTTCTCTGAGTATTGTGTATTTGTTTTTCACTGAACGCACAGAGGTACGATATAAAAATAAATATATAATGAAAAATTACAGCGGAGCGTTAATTAGAGACATTTTTTTCATGGAGCAAACATGGAGCGAGGATGGAGGAGGGAGCGGGGAGGGAGTGAGGAGCGGAAAATGGTACACCCAGAGCGGAGCTGGAGCGGAGTGATCATGAAATGCTCTGAGCACGGAGTGGAAATTCTTGCCTCTCCACTCCACTCACATACTCTGGCTGGCAGTAACTTGGTTGAATAGTGGACGTTGATTCAGGTTTAGCTTTACAGGTTTGAAGAACAGATGTGGACTACTTGAGCACTGATGTACATCACTCTGGATAAGTGCATCAGTTAAATGCTGTAAACGTAAACGTCAGCTAAAAGTCGTAAACACGTGCTGGTCAGCTCCCGTATATTTAGGAGGCCGTGGGCTACAGAGCAGGCAAAATCAAGACAAATAGTTTAGAAAGGAATCTTTATTCAACTATTGGGATGTTGCCTGAGTCATGGAGGTGTTGGAGGATCTTCATTACAGTGGGAGAGGAGCTGTAGATATGTATAAACTAGGGGAGGGACTCGATAAAAAAAAAAAAATCTAATTAATAAGAGGGTTTGCAATTAATTAATCTTGATTAACTGCATAAGAAAATTTGCCACAAAGCGCAAATGTTTTTTAATTTAAAAAGGTTTTAGTGGGCGACAAGTGCTATTTTAAGTATTTTAACTTTTTCAGAATGGTATTGTCTTTAAATAATAATACATTTCAATATAAAATGCAGTGTCATTTTTCAGTGCTTGGAATGCAAAGTGTGATAAAATGCGTTATTTCTTTTAACACGTTTTTTTTTTCATCAAATTAATTAATCACAATTAATGCGTTAAATTCCCACTCCTAGTATAAACATCTAAAAACTTATTTTAACAGGTTAAAAACAGAGGTATTTTGGCTCCGCCCACCATCATTTACATTAACGGAATTTAGCGGACACTTTTATCCAAAGCGACTTCCATTCCCTAACTACAGGGGGCAGTCTCCCTGGAGCAACTCGGGGGTTAAGGGTCATGCTCAGGGACCCAGTGGTGGGATGGTGACCTCTTGGTCCAGAGGTAAGTATCCTACCCACTAGGCAACTAGGCCACACCAGCACCCCAATCATAATCTGGCTTTAATCAACACTCTCATCCGAGTTTGAGTTTCAAATCCAGTTTACAGAGAGAGAGATACTGACCGACTGCATAACTCCCCTCTACCGTTACTTTCTTCTTTTCTTTCCTATCATTCTCTTGTTCCGATCTTTAACTTTCATTTCACGCCCATCGCCTTCCCTTAGTTTTTTCTTTCACTTAATTTATCTGTATTCTGCTCTTCTCTTTGTGTTTCATTTCCTCTTTCCTCCTCACTGCTTCCCCTCTGTCTTCTAATTCCATTCTTCCTTCCCCTCTCTTTCCCCATCACTCCTTTCAGTCCTCTCTTACATCTTTTCCCTTCTTTTTTTTACCGGCTGCGTCCCAAACTGCGCACCACCGTATGTGAGGAAGTATGTGAGGAATATTAATCAACCATTAGAAATGCATTCCATCATGAAGCATGTAAAGTATAAAAGCATGTGGTTTGGGATACAGCTTCTCACACTCCATCATTGTGTTATTTCCACTCTCTCTCTCGGTTAGTAATAAACATGTTTTGTTTGTTGTTTGTCAGTGTGAGAGCGTTCTGGAAGTCCTGTGGCCTAATTCATTACGTGCCTCGTCTGAGCCTCATTGTTTTCCCTAATTACTGCCTCTCTCTCTCTCTCTCTCTCTCCGAACCCAACTGACACTTTACACTCCCTCTAAAAGATTACTCTAGATATGACCATAAAACTACTGGACGTGAACACAGCCAATCAGAGTAAAGTGGGCGGGGCTAAAGTTATACAGGTACGATCAAATGACGGACATCTGGAGGGCTGGTCGTTCATCTGAGCCAAGTCTTGACCTCTGGGTCCAATTCTTGTTGTTTCGCCCCAATTTGCGTGAAAGAAAACAGGCTCAGTTATTGAAAACATTCCGAACTCGCTCTGCGCTCCCAGTGGAGGCACCAGATTCAAACTACTCCTGTGGAAACGGGCCAAAGGGGGCTAATTGGGACCACGAGGCTTCAGGTACAAACTGAACCGTTCCCCTCCCTCTGGTTCTATAGTGAGAGTGGGGGGTGGGGGAGAAGGGGGCACTAGGGTGTTGGTGAATGCACACCATTGCAATGCAGTGAGAGCCCAGTCTAAATATATCTACTGACACACAGACTCTGACTTCTCAAACAGGGTCAGGGTAAACACACACACACACACACACACACACACGATGGCCAACCAACCACCAGCCGTAAAGCCACACTCAAGGGCAATCAAATGCATGCAAACACAACAAGCATCAGAACAGTCCAAGAAAAGCATCTCACTATATTCAGGCTTTCTGGACCACCAGAGCGAAAGCAGACTTTAGATTCAAACAGCAGGCGAGACACCCAATACACACCCCCTCCCCAACCCCCCAACTCGGAAGCAGTCTGAGTCTGAAGAGACAACTGCCTGGTAATAAATTACACCGTGTGTGTGTGTGTGTGTATAGGATCGTGAGTGTGTGAGCATATTCCTGGTCACTAAACTAAGCACACATATCCAGTATATCAGGTCAGACTGATGCTGAATGAGTCTCCGACTTAAAGCAGTCCGCAAACACACAGGCCACTTTATTGGAAACACCTCCTTTACAGCTCCACCCTGCCAGTGTACTGTTGATACCGTCTGTGTGTGCTGTCCTCCACCCAAGCCTGAGCTGCCCCAGTGAGGACATTTAATTTGACCTAACACAACGTTAACCCATCTTTTATAACAAACATTTATTTAAAAAATAACTAAATAAAATGAAAAGGTGCATTTAAAGTGACATTTCTGGCTCTAGGCCCACCAGAAATACTGCAATTTGGCCCCCACTTCCAAAAAGACCAGGAATTTGGGGGTTACAGGTGAGGTTACATAACATCATATCACAACTATCTTTGCATATTCACACACTTGGTGCGGAAATGTCTGACCATAGAGTCCCCGTTGGCTGGACATTCATTTCTTTTATGCTGTATCTTGACTGTTGTGTAAAACCTCTTTGCTTTTTTTCCTCAAGCTTCCGAAGTATTTGCCATCGAACAGTGAAGACCTGATTCATGTTTATTAGGATCTGAATATTAAGAAAAATGTGGGCTGGATCAAGAACATCTGCGCGGACCAGCCGGAGGAATTCCAGTTATGTGCTGATAACTCCACGTTGCCCCCTGGCTGTGTGGCATGTTTACCGCAGGATAACCAGAAACCAGAAAGTTATTGTGTTGTTCTGAGCCAAGGCCTGCTTGTCTGCTGCCTCTCTGACCTCATTCCCAACTCAGTAGGCTCAGTAGGGTGTGGTGTCTCGTGGTCTTTTCGTTCTCAGCAATTTGTTAAGAGTGGCTCCCCCCTGGAGTGCATCATTGGGGCGTTGGTAGGGTGACTTGGTCCACCATGAGCAGCTCAGGTCGCTAATGTGACGCATATGTCCAATGCAGGCATGACCGCTGTCTCCCGAGAGAATGTGAGAATGAGGCACCAGAATTGAATTAGCGCGATTTATGGAGTCACGGGGGAGCGGAAGGCGAAACCAGCTCTTGTGATTATAAACAGGCACATGATTTTACACTAGCTAACGGAAATGAGCTCATTTTCTATTTGTCTGCTTTATGTGTTTTTGTGGTGGGGGGTGGGGGACAAGCTTGGTTTTTTGGGGGGGTTGGTAGGAGGAGAGGGGTTTCCAGAAGATTTGTATGGGAACGAAAAACCAATTTGAAAATACGAGCCACAAGCAGAAACATCAGCAAGTCTTTCCAAGTCACACCCAGGCGAGTCAGGGCGCAGCTTCACAGGAAAAGCACATTTCGCAACCCGACACTGATGGATTGTCCAATTAAATGTCAATTATATCAGGACCTGTTTGCAAAGGCTTACTGTATGCATTGGGAATAAACTCTTCAAATCAAAAGTTAGGGAACTGACGTATATGACTTTTTTTCAAAATGAAAGTAAATTACCATTGTTCACCCTTTTCTACGATCCACCAGTGTTTTTCTGGAAGGTCTCTCAGCTAAGAGTTGACACTTCTAGAGCATATGGCCTAGTGGTTAGGGAGTTGGCCCTGTGATCAGAAGGTTGTGGGTTTGAATCCCATGACTGCAAGTGGCACCACTGAAGTACCCTTGAGTAAGGTACCATCCTCATACTCCGCTCCCCAGACGCTGTGTTCCTGGCTGCCCGCTGCTTCGCTTGGTGAATGGGTTGAATACAGAGGAAGGTTGTATGTTATGTGCTGTGTTGTGTTAATGTATGACAGAATAGTCACTTTACTATTAAATTATGTGACCCTTCAGACCTCTCAGGCTGACCCTCAAAGCCCATGGATACCAACAAAAGAAGGTTAACAAAACTCCTGAACACATCCAGCTTGTTCATGTCATGGTCTGCCATGATATGAAGTGCTGAAGTCAAGACGGGGTCTGGAAAATCTTCGAATAATCTGCTTATACACTGGTCAGATAATGGAAAACACACCTATCACAGCTCTGCTGAAGACCTACAGAAGGGTTTATCTGCACAGGGACAAAGATGCAGACGCCCAATGTAGGTGTCCTGCCCTTTGGTGTTTTTTCCTGCTCAATCACACCTGGTTCATCTCAAATGTTCATTACCAGGTGTGTAATGGGTTTAGTAAGGGGAATAATCAAACAGTGCTGGATCTCAGTCCACCAGAACTGCTCGACATCAGAAGGCAAAACCAACTGTGATCTTTTGGGACTGATGTAGACACCTTTTCAAATCTGGTCTCAGCTGCTTCTACATGTCCTACATAAAGTATTACACACATTCATCTAAATCAGATTCATCAAAGCAAAAATAGGAACTGAGCTGTAAAGAAACAAGAAACGAAAGACTGAGGTTTTGGACCCTGACATCAACATTTTGGCACCTTAAAAGCATCGCTAAAGTTAGAGACTTTATGTCCAAATAAGACTTGGAGAAACTTACCCATGGTTTCATTTCCTGATGCAATGACTATTGCAACGCTCTCCTCACTGGGATTCCCTAAAGGTCCATTAGACAGCTAGAACATGTTCAAAATGTTGCTGCTAGAGTTCTAATCAAAACCAAGAAATCACATCACTCCAGTTCTCAGGCCCTTGCAGTGGCTCCCAGGTCAATGCAGAATTCAAAGCTTTACTCTGCCATGTCACTCAGCGGTTTGGGCCCTAAATCCATCTCCGATATGTTTGCTTTGTTATCCTGGTAGGTCTCTTGGATCTGCAGGAGCTGAAACTAACTAACTTGGTGAAATGGTGTTTATCCACTATACTGTCCAACCAACTGCCCATCAGAATCACATCTGCATCGATTGGGGCTTTAAATAGCTGCTAAAACTGCACTATTCTCTTCCGCCTTCTTTAAATGTTTTCACTTTTGTTGCACTTTTAAATTACCTTGTTAATTTTCTATATATCCTTTTGTTACTTTCATTATTTTGTATTGTATTTCTGTAAACGGCATTGTATGACTTTCTGTGTATGGTAATGATATATATTACTTGAACTTGAACCCTTCCTGGAGTTCATCATTGAAGATCTGGGAGTTTCAACATTAAGATAACCTGATATTTCTGAAGGAAATATGAAAAGCAGACATTCATCCATCGCTTTGATGCACATGGTCACATTTCCCCATTGTGTTGAACTGATGCGTCCCTAATTAGGCTTTAGTGTGCAGGTTCCTTTGGTTTCTATGAAAAAAACAGCAGAGAAACAACAGCTTAATACCAATAAGTCTTTATTGCAGAGGGCTGTTTCAGTCCAATTTAACATCTCATTTCAAAAAGGAATGAAACGAGGATTACTTCACACGCACACCTAAGCATGTCCACTTGGTCGCCCCCGCATACAGACACCCTTTATACTCATGCGCTGGTGAGGAGTCCTAATCAAGAAGCAGATGGTCAAGTCCTCTGGACCTGCTTTCAGTAGATGAACGGATGTAGTATTAGATCTTCCTCATCAGCCTGGAAGTCAAGGCACCAGATTCAAAATACTACCAAATTAAATTCAACCTTCTTTTTATGTAAAGCTATTGCTCCCTAGAACTGAACGATACAAAGAGAGTCCTAGTATTGCAATAACATAACCAAATATCGCAATTGAAGCATGCATTCCAACACATTAGAGTAGAATTCCACTAAAGAATGAATGAAGTTATAGCATTCTGGTTCCATTCACCACCATTGTAAAGAAATCCAAGCCTGTAGGATCTCTACAGCAAACTATTTCACACCAAACCCACTCTGAATGATTGTTTACTTAAGAAAATAGCAATAACTAATGCACACATTTTGGAAATTTGGTGGAATTCCTCTTTTAAAATGCCCCGGATTGGATTTTTATTATTAATCAAAACACCCACAGAAACAGGAACCATGATTGATCAGGATGCTTGTGATCGGTTAGAGGGCTCATTCACATTTTATATCCTTCGGCCATGACAGTATCACAAAGGCCAATGACATGATACCAATTTAACTTTATAGTCTCTACCATCCTGGAATCAAATCTATTCACCACTAGATACTAAAATGAATCTGATACAAATCCTAAGATCTGAATTCCCTCTCTGGAGGAATTAACATACTAATCCATTCTTTTGTCCAACAGTACTGCTGTTAGGTTGAATGTGAGCAAAAATCCCATTCGGTTTAACAGCTTCAAATGTTTGGGTTGTTTCCGCATGTGGGTATAGAAGTTCACACAGACAGGACCGGTCATGTGTCATCGTCCAACAGTGCAGAGCATGTTAGATAGACTCTAAACACACACTGTAGAGGTGTGAATTTCTCATTTGACCAGAAAATCTCTGCCCAAACTCAACAATCTCCACGAAAGGACACATTTGTGGGCAGAGCATGGATTGCCCGACTGTCAGGTATCAAACATCTGTTCCTGCACAGACTGACCAGCCGCTCTCTCCAGCATGTTCGTTCACAAGACGAGGAAAAAAGCTAATATTCCAACAAAGCCCATGTGGGGAAACCTGAATGCATGTTCTTTTGATTGGGGCTTGGTGCTAATCACACCACAGCATGGTGTGTGTGTGTAGTATGGAAAAAAAACAAAACTTTTTGGTCATCTCAGAGCAAACAAATGAGGTAAGTTGTTCAGGACTGCAATTCTCCATACTGACATGTTAAATCTTGCATAGAATAGCACATGCTTGAAAATGAAAATAAGTTCAGCTCTGCATTACAAAAATCACTGCATTCCCCACTTGGGCTGTGCGATACGGCGGAAAACCCGTATCACAATATTTTTTTCTTGGTTACTTTACAAAATGTAAATCAATCTGAAAATCAAAGGAATTTCATATTTTCAGACTACATTTTTGTAGCATCTCTGAGCCAAGTCTTAATGAATGAAAGTATAATATAAATTGATAATCAATAAATTAAAACTATTTCACTTTTTTAGTCAGTAAGACTTGGTAGCAAGATTCTACAAACATTTAGTCAGAGGGCGCCCACGCAAAAGCCATGGCAGGCATTTCTACATCATCTGGAAAAAGTTGATGTACCTGAATAGAACGGTCCAACATGGTCGCATCTGGTTTCAAACAACTGAGTCCTAAGCTAAGCTCAGCTCCTAACTGATTGGAATGAAAACCTGCAGCCTCACCAGACCTTTACATGAATTTGCAAACCTGAGCCAAAAGAAACCAAGAGGGCAAGCTGGAGCGAATTCAGTGAACTAAACAGAGGAACAGCGTCTCCATCATATCGCTTCATGCACACAAGCAAAGTAACTAACTAGCCACCATTCGCCATTGACTAAACCAGGGCTTTCAAACTTAACTTGCGAGGAGAACCCGGTGTTTCTGAGCAGGGAAATCACCAAAACGAGTTTGACACCCCTGGACTAAACTATACATTTCTTCCAAAACCTCTTCTCCTCATACTTGTGATTTCTGATCCAGCCTTTCCAAAAAAATAGGGAGCTTTACTCCTGCATCGCTCTCTGGGAGGTTCTCAACATTGCCAGATCCTTGCACTGTGATCCAGTCATGTCACCCATTTCAAACCATCCCACAGGGTGTTCTGTCTGGTGTGGTGGCTGTGGTGGTCCCTCTGCCATGCTGGTCCACCTGAAGTCACAGATGTGGTTCCAGTGGCTGAAATCAACCCTGTGGTCACTAATGTCTTTAAGAAAGTCACAGATGAAATGTAGTGAAAAGCATTTTATCTACTATGACTTTATAAAACACGAGATGGTTTACATTAGCGACTATGTAACCTTAGCTACCTGGGCAAAGCTCAGATCAGACTGTAGGCTAACTACAATATAGTCTGGTGCAGACTCCTTTCACAGGATGCCTTCTAGATAAAACGTAGTCTTTGTTTGTACTAAGCTAAACATGCAGCTTGCATCTGCTATTATTTTATACAGTGATGTTATAAACAGCCCAGCTAAACACAAGAAGCTATTTAGCTAGCTAGCATGCTAGTTTACGACTATATCATCTTAAATAAAATAAATCAGCTCATGTTTTGTCACAGCAAGGCTAGCTGAACAATACCTAATGATGTGGCCTCAATGTCAGGGAGACCACTGGGGTCACCACACCAGGTCTATCCGAGAGTAATGAAACCACGCCAAGTGCTTCTTGCTTTGAAAAGTGCCCGAGATCTCCACTCTGTTCCATTTTCACTTCTGCTTTGATCTCTGCCGTCTCTGGTTTCACAGCTTGCTCTTTTTACTTTGTTACCTCAGCTGAACCCGGCTCACTTGCTGTTGCTGGAAGCTGCATGCAGAAATGAGACTAAGAAGCAAATACACAATTTTGTCTCGTCTTAAGGAGCTTAGTAATGCCTGATCTCCCAGTGGCCTTTGGCAATAAAACTGCGAGCTCACAGATTCTCGATCAATCAACGATTGTGCTCATCTGGGATATATTCATAATACTGTCTGTGCAATCGCATACTGCGATTACATTCACTCTGCTCCCCCAAGAAAAGAAGAGAAGGGATTGCATCTCTTGCACATGAATGAAAAATAAAGCAAGTAAAAAGGGCCTGCTGATGCTACTCAAAGCACAGATGTCTCACCTGCTTTACACTGCAGCAAAAAAACAAGCTTGTGTGTGTACGATTGTACAAGAAAGTGTGTAAAAGTCTGTGTGTCCCGTTGGCGACAGCATAGTCGCATGATTGAGAAAGGATTAACTGAAATGAAAAGGGAAAGAGAGAAGAAATGCAGTCGACTGAGACCAAGGAAATAGAAGCTGGGGAAGGGTCTTCGTCCCTCACTCGCACTCGTTCTCCCCCAGAACGCCAAACATGTTGAGAGTAAAGCTTTTGGTCTTTCGGTCGGACCTCAAGCTCTCATCTTCATCATCTCCGTCTGCATCTTCATCATCATCCGCGTCTCGATCATCCTCCTCCTCTGGCTCGGAGCTCGACTCGCCCTCCTCCTCGTCCCTTCCACCACTCTCGTCCTCCTCTCCGGGCTTACGGCCTTGCAGAGCCACTATTTCAGCCAGCTCGGAGTGGGATTCCCACTGATCTACAGACAGAAAGAGTGCTTTCAGGAGCCCATATGTACTGTATAGGCAACTGTACGTTCTAATGTGGACACTAGTAAATAATCTGTATTCTGTGTGTATTCTTCACATGGTAGTGCTTGCGTTTGGCTGAAGTATTAAGAAATAATACTAAAAATGAACCATGTTTCTCTTAACCTTCTCCAAGTGATACAACACAGCGCATTACAGTGCTTTAACACTGGAACTTGAAATTGTAAGCAGAATGTTCAGGGATCACTTTTCTAATGTCATCAGAATCAGGCACGCACAGGCATACATAGGACAATCAGAGGCACACTTTCACACACACATGCACTTATTCATACAAAACCACTAACACAGGCACTCACACGTTCATGCATACGCACACAGGTATAGGCATAGACACCCAGGTTTCTGTGTGCTATTACAGCACTGACAGTACGAGTGTTCTTGTTTTACAGATGCAGACTTTGGAGTGATTAGCCAGCAACAGCAGTCTTCATTTGGACCTTCAACCTCCTCAACTTGTTTTATTTTTATTTTCTCTTTCTCTCCTTTTTCTTTCTTTTTTCTTCCTTCTCTCTGCATTTCCTGTACCACTGTCTGATTTGGCTTAATTTAAAACAAATAATTTAAATAAATCAATCAAAAATTCAGATTACAAGAGGGGCATAAACTGTCAAGCCCCACTTGACAAAGCAAAGGTGTCTGGCACACCAAGGCACCCAGCTTCATAATCTGTTTGCTAAGATGCCAGACACGCCAGGATAAATAAAAAAAAAAAAAAAAAAAAAAGAATCGTGTTTATTGGCCAAGTATGTGAGCGAACACATACAAGGAATTTGAATCCGGTCGATAGTGTCCGTCAAGCACAACAGTATACAAGCACAACGATATATAAAAAAACACAATAAAACTTTTATAATAAAACTCTCTCCAACTCCTATTTTTTTTTAATAATGCATTTTTTCCATTGAATTCCAAGGTTGGATGTTCTAAACCAGTGTTGTGGGGGTGCTGGAGCCTTTTCCAGTGATTACAGGCCAAAAGGCAAAGAACCACCCTGGACAGGTCACCAATCCATCACACGGCAGACCTTTACAAATCTGAATTTAAATTTGACTGAATTATCATCCCCAACAGTGAATAGCACCTCACAGCAAGGAGGTCTTGAGTTCAAATCCTGAAAGGCTGTAGAGAGTCATTTCTGTGTGGACTTAACCTTTCTGGTTTCGTCCCACAATCCAAAGACATGTACAGCGGGCTCACAGGAGATGCCCCTGGGTGCTAAAGTGTTTGTGTGTCTCACCTTGTGGTGGACTGGGGATTTACGCCCTATGACCGCTAAGATGGGCTCCAACAGAAATACTGAACAAGCTTCAACATCAGCGCTGGAAATGAAAGTGTTCTTGAGCCAACTGTATTCCTGCAGAATTTTAGTGCTGCAAACTAAAAATGCAAGCATACAGTTCTTCACATGAGAGGGGGAAAAAAAAAAAAACACCACAATCTCTCTCTGACCTCTGTTCTGCGTGTACCCTGGTGGCTGAAGACACAGGCAGAGGCGCCCATCTATCGCCAGTCGCAGCAGACTGTTGGCAGCCCGATAAACGTCGTTCCGTGCCGCCTTCGCCGTTTTATAACCTCTCCTCTCCGCCCACGCTGTTGATGTGAGTGAGACAGAGAAAGACAGTGTGAATGAGAAATATGTTCTCACAAAAAGAAATACACACACCATCTGCACGACAACAGAAACAGAGGAAGAACAGCCTTGATTTCTGGCAACTAAATTCATTTCTAATTTAAAACCTTTGTGTACTTGGATTTGGGATAAAGACTTGCACACAGAACAGAAATTAGATTTGCTGAAACATTATTTCTTTTATGGTACTGACCAAATTATCATAATGCGGTTAAAAAAAAAAAGAAGTTCCATAACAGAGAGGGAAGGAGATTTAGATTAGATGTTTTGGAGCTTGTGAGCGTGCGGAGCATGCAGCTCTATGCATAAACATATATTCCTATGGCTCTACACCTCAGCTGGTTTTCGTGGGGGTCAGATGTCCCATAATATGGACAAAAGTATTGGGACGCCTGACCATTACACCAACAGAGACTTTAATAACACTGCATTCAGATCCACAGACTTTCTTTTGGAGTTGGTCCCCTTTACAACTGCTATTATGGTTCCACCCCGCCATGCTCTGGACTTGTTTTCTATAACAAACTGAAGAAAACGTGAATGCCCTGCCGTGGCAAACAGTTCTGGTTTTACATTTGATATACATCTACGGCATTTATCAGACGCTTTTTATCCAAAGCGACTTTCATTCCCTACCTACAGGGAACAGTCTCCCTGGAGCAACTTGGGGTTAAGGGTCTTGCTCAGGGACCCAGTGACGGTTTTGCTGAAGGCAGGATTCGAACCCATGACCTCTTGGTCTGGAGGCAAGTATCCTACCCACTGAGCTACCTCCACCCCATATAAACCGCATGGTCATACGAAAGTGCTCTGGGATGTGACACATGGCTGCAAGTGTGTGTTACACGTTTGATCTGTTTCATCTGTGTGCTTTATTAGGTCTCGAATCGACTTCATTCAAACTACGCAATAAACGCTGCTTTGAATGCGACCCAAAATTGTCCCACTCACCATCTGCAGCACCTCCTCCAGCGTGATCTGATTGTCACCAGGGTCCTCCTGAGTGAGCGTTCTATCATAGAAATTATGAACACTGTTTACACACACTTTAGGTCTTCCTATATGACCAAATAGAAAACGTTGTATTTTCGAGTCAAGACAGCCAAGCAAATCTCCACTGACTGAAATGCATCAGAATAAGTGGAATTGTCCATCAACAAAAATCGAACTTCCTGTTTAAGTTGGATGCAATTAATTAATTAATCAAGACATGTTTAGCATCCAAACTGAACATATTCGGTTTAGCAGTCAACCTGAGGCTAATGTAGCTAACACAGACTAGAACTCAACGTTTACTTCTCACCAACCTTTAAAACCACCTTCAGCTCTGCATAAAGGTGGTACAAAATAGTGTCTTTACATTTACAGCATTTATCAGACGCTTTTATCCAAAGTGACTACCATTCCCTACCTACAGGGGGCAGTCTCTCCCTGGAGCAACTTGGGGTTAAGGGTCTTGCTCAGGGACCCAGTGGTGCTGCTAAAGGTAGGATTCGAACCTGGGACCTCATGGTCCAGAGGCAAGTATCCTACCCACTGAGCTACCTCCACTACACCGCATGACTTAATGTGGGCTATAGCAGAAATTCACTGCGGTAGGCTGCCTTTTCAGCGATTTTTGTTGGACAATTCCACTTATTCTGATACCTTTCAGTCAGTGGAGTGATCTTGGATCAGCTACGTTGTGTCAGCATTCAGCAACAGGGGAAATTTAGTTCGTTTTTAAATCTAAAAGTCAGTAAAGACTTCTACCTTATAATGTTTGCCGCCGCTTTTCTCTCTTGTGTCAGCAGTTCAGGATCATGCATTACTTCCTCCAAAAAACTGATCACCTTCATTTTAAGCTCTATGTTGGTCTCGAAGTCCTAAATGAAACAGCGAGAAAAAAAAAAAGTACGTGAGAATTAGAAAAGAGAAAGTTCAAACAACAGATCTTGTTCACAATTGTAGCTTTACAAGTTTTACGTGTGAAATACACACAGTGCATCAGGAAAGTATTCACGGCGCATCACTTTTTCCCACGGTTTGTTAATTTACAGCCTTATTCCAAAATTGATTACATTCGTTTTTTTCCTTAGAATTCTACATGAAAAAAGTTTGCTTGAGGTTTTTACAAATTTATTAAAAATAAAATAACTGAGAAACCCCAAGTACATTCACAGACTTTGCTCAATACTTTGTCGATGCACCTTTGGCAGCGATTACAGCCTCAAGTCTTTTTGGCCGTTCAAGGACATTCACAGAGTCGTCCTGAAGCCACTCCTTTGATATCTTGGCTGTGGGCTTAGGGTCGCTGTCCTGCTGAAAGGTCGCCCCAGTCTGAGGTCAAGAGTGCTCTGGAGCAGGTTTTCATCCAGGAGGTCTCTGTACATTGCTGCAGTCATCTTTCCCTTTATCCTGACTAGTCTCC
>JBBPDC010155023.1:0-20038 GCA_037974485.1 Hemigrammopetersius urotaenia | reverse complement strand
ACACACACACACACACACACACACACACACACACACACACACACACACACACACACACACACACACACACACGTCTGTGGATTGCCTGTATCACTCAATTCAAAACAAGACTACTTCTGACCAGTGAAAATAAACATAAAATTATTTTCAAAGACAGAAAATATTATTAATATTATTATCAACAAAGACTATAACTATATAACTATATTCAAAAACTAATTGTTGACCCAATTTTCATCTCACATCATCAGATTACCTGTATGTCAATCATATCTGACCAAGCCTGATCACTATATTGAAATGGGAAAGCTCATCTTGATTATTTTGACAACCTGGAGACTCCGGAGTCTCCTTGGTAATAGTAGCCTTTTTTAATCCACTTCATGCTAATGGAATAACAAAATCTACTGTGACACTTTATCCCGATCAAATCCTGCAAATTACAAATAAAAAACTAATCTCGCTTTAACAGGGCTTAAAATGTTTCTAAGTGAACGTTTGACCACTAAATCTGTGGTTTGAGAAGAGGGACCCACCTTGTCCAGAACGACATCGCTGATCGGGGGTAAACCCTCTGGCTTCTGCACACAAGCTGGCATGAACTGGAAACCTAACAGGAATTCCCGGTCATACTGCCGTTTACCATTAGATTGTTCAAGCACTGAGACAAAAACACAAACACACAAAAAAGGAGTGAGAAAGAGGGTCACTGCACTTCCACAGTTTCCAACAGTGTCTTAATGGCTAATCACAGGATACAAGAGAAGCATTTTTTTTCTCTCAAGTTCCATTGTTTAATTTCTCAACCCATACCACATTTGTGCTTGGGAGTGGAAGAGGGGATATTTATTTGACATTTAATTTGAAAGTCGGTGTCTTGTTTTGTGGAAAGAAAAAAACACTGACATGAAAGGTGCCTAATGCAATTCATTACGTAACTAATACTAAGACCAGACAAATGTAAAAAAGTATTAATAATAAAAAAAAAGTTATTATCCAGAATGCAGGCAATGTTTTTTCAATCTTTGGCTTACTCTTTCAAGCCTTTCCCCTCAAAGTTAAAAACAAAGTTAAAAAAAGAAAACAGCCTTTATTTATTCACAAAAATACTTTGAAAAACTATGTTCAAGGTCAGAAAAATGAGCCCATTGAAAAGACCAGTTTTACTCTGTCTAGGAAAGTGTCTCAAGCTTGAAACAGGTGGCTGCGTCCAATTAAATATGAACAGCTTATCTGCTTGGTTCTGCCAGCTACCATCTCCTACTTCTTTCACTTGTCCCACTTGTTTATCCATAACAATATAATTTTCTTATTGGAACACTACAACTCAGACAAACGTGTTTATTTTAAAGTATAAAGTATAATACCTTCTGGTATGAGTGAAGGTGTTCCAGTTGAACTCTTTCTCTCCTCAGTCACTCCAGTGTCCACACTCTCTGTCTCTGACACATGTCCGGCTCCGTTCCTCAGAGGCTCAGGCTCCGTCTCTCCGTTCTCCTCTGGAATAGGAGGGTTCTCTTCGGGGTCCTTTTCTGGAGCGGAGCCGTTTGTGGTCTCTGGCAGAGATGTCTCGTCTCCAGCAAAGTCATCCATACTGGGCCCTTTCTGGACAGGTAAAGAGGTGAAAAGAAAGTGGCTTACGAATCAGCTGAGAGGAACCAGATTTTTTTTGGTGAAACATCACTGTTTTATACTGGACTAAGAAGTACCATAAGCTTTTACCCTTTAAGCCTAGATTCCTGCCTGTCATTAGACTCTGATATTTTCCAGACAAGATGGGTGAAACAAGCCAAAGTGACATAACCAGCCACAGACTGCTGTTTTTGTCTGACTTTCACTCTAACAAATCCAAATATAAAGCATGCATCACTGCTTGTGTTTGTTATTATTTAATTTAATGCATTTACTGTTAATGTTTTTTCATTGAGAGACAAAAAAAGCCCTTCTTGAGCTTTTTTGTAACATTTTTGCCTACATTTTGCCTAATGTACTGTCATTGTGCAAACAGATAAAGAGAGATCATTCTATTTTTGGAGATACTACTCATTGTATCATTAGGTATGTTACTGGCCAACTCTTCTTGTCTTGTTGTGTGAAAGATGCCTTAGACCACTGTCTGGACCAAAGAACCAAAATCTGGTCTTACCAAAAGAGGTGGTCTTGGTCTGGACCCAACTGAACCATAGTTTGCTAAGTTTGCAGTGTTAAAACACATTTTTGGATGATGAGCTATTTTACTTGACCATCTATAGGAAACTGAGTCAGTCTATTGTCATCCCTTAAACAACATAAAAAACAAACAAATAAGACATAAAAAATTAAGCAGTGTCCGAATAACATATGGGCAGAAGTTATCTGACTGTGCTTTGTCCAAAGAAGAAATCAATCTAACTTAAAGAAGTGCAGAAATGTATGACTTTTTTATTAATAGTAAAATTAACAATAGTATAGTAGGACTGAAAATAACCTATTGATAGAATGTCCTCCAAATGCACCGGCACCTACAAACTAAGCAAAGTCAAATACGCAGGATATAGGTGTGTCAGGTTCTTTAGTGCAATGTGAAACCATAACGAACCAGATCAAATCTATACAGTATATGCATGCATGAACCTTGTACACACACATATACACACACCTCGTTCTCTGTCTGGAGAGGCTCCACATTTACACACTCTTCATTTGGTCTTTTCAAGCCCTTTGGTGCATCAGGAGCAGCTTGTGCTAACAGAGAGGAATTAAAAAGGTTAGTCAGAGTTTATCTAATCTGAAAACTACACAGAAAAACAAAGTATGTGTGGCCAATGTGTGGAACAAATTAAGCCACAGTGTGTAGAAAAAGAACTTTTTTGACTCTGGGTGTCACGATACAAATTAAGAACCCATTAATATATTACTGACTGATAGGATCAGACAATGCTAAGAATATATTTATGTGATGCTATTTTAAAGAATACACTGTTGAGTTCAACATGGTACAAACTTTTTTTGAAAAGACATATCCTTATATTATTTAAGATATTTATTTTCAAATTTGGTAACTCAGAAGTAGCAATAATATTTTTGATCAAATAACAAGCATATCAGTCAGAAAGCTATAAAGGCCTACACTATAGATAAGAATTAGTTGCTTCCTTAAGATGAAAACATTGGTGAAAACATTTTCATACAAGTTAGACCTTATCAGAAACCAAGAACACAACATGCACTGTACCTGTTGCAATCATATTTCTGGAATTATCCTGACTCTGTGCATCGGAATGGCCATCAGCCTCCTGCACTGCTGCCTCAGCTTTTAGGTGGACATTATTGGTGTCTGAGGTTTGGCTTATTTCGTTGATTTCAATGGAAGCTGACTGAAGCTGAGCGGCCGGTAGGTCAGTCGTGGTGATGCTAGAGGTGACTGAGGTGGCTGAAGTCTGGGTACCATGGCTAAATGGCGGTGAGGGACTTTCACTCTGGAGATGTTCTCTTAAAGCTGGAGCTTCCTTTTGAGGTTCTTCTTGGAGAACTGGGCTCATGGCTGAAAACTGAGTGTTGGGCAGAGAATCAGAAAGGATCTCCTGAGATGATAATTCTGTTTCACAGCAGGGAGAAGGTGCTGGAGATTCAGCTAAACCGTTAACCGCTTTTAAAGGAGGTGAAGGAGAGGCAGATGGACTTGGAGAAACCTCTGGAAGAAGGCTTTCTGTATCAGGGTAAGAAGTTTGAGCTAAAACAGCAGGAACCGTAGAAGCCGCCTGAAGTACCTCTTCATGTTCTCCTGCAGCAGATGGGCTGCAGGAGCTGCGAGTAAGAGGAACACTAGGGGGTGCTGGAGATGGTTCCAGCTCCACAAGCGAAGGTGAAGAAGAGTCAGATGATGGAAGACTTGGGGCTTCTCTCCTTTCTGGGGAGGATTCAGAAGGCCCAAGTCCAGGAGATGAAGGTTTCTGGGGGCTGGAATCCATTCTAGGCTTGTCTTCTAATACAGAAAAAAAACCAGTTTTAGATTCAGCAACATGTATTAGTCAGTTCTGTCTCTGCCTGCATTTGTTTCTGTATTTCATTTTACTAATACTTCTATTTTATTTTGCTTCGTATTATTGCTGATTATAATTCTTTCTAGTCGAGTGTTCTAAGAGTAGTGTCTGGCTTCTCGTTTGTGCCTTTCTTCTTATGCTATCTCATCAAGATATATTCTTGATATGATTAAATCTGACATGCAGCCATCTGATTAAGGTGCACTGCTGATCTATGAGAAGAAACAGACTGAGAGAGAATAGCTTACCCAAGGCAGGTTTGCTGTCTGTAGACACAGGACTGAGTCTGTAAGGAGGGTCCATGTTGTAGGCTACCTGCTCTGGAGTATGACTGGCACTCCGCTGTGGACACACAAGAGAAATATTGCATCGCTGGACCTTTAAACTGGTTTATATGAAGATTATATGGAGATCCCACAGATTTAACAATACTGCCCACCATTCCACTAATAAAGCATCAATATTTATACACTATTGTGTATATTGTGAGGATTTTATTCTGGCCAAAAATGTAGTATTATCAACTATTATCTCTAAATAATAAAAAATTTAATAAAAATCAATCAAATTTCTACACTCTTCAAGAATGTTGGTGTTTTGATCCTACCTGAGGTGGGGTGGGGGTGGAGGAAGAGGGACCCACAGGGGGTGTGGGATTCCTGCTCCCGGACATGATCTCCTCCGTTATGTCTTTTCCTCCCTGGTTAGGATCCCGGATCCGGATCTTTGGAGAGAAAGAGACAAAAAGCACAAAGGGCACTCACCAACACAGAAACACACTGAATTTAGTCTTGAAAGGCAAATCTCCAGAGAGCCTGGTACGATTCTATGTCCAGTTTGGGGACAAACCACCTACATTTACAGCAGAGGGGTCATTTTCAGACATGCCATGACTTGCTTAAGTACTATTTTTTTATATGAGGAGGCTAATGCTTAAGTAATGTCATTCTGACCTTTTTTAATGTTTACAATGGATTCATATAAGATATTATAATTTGTGTATGAATTACAGAGATAGGAGTGGCTGCCTTGATTTATGGATTGACATCACACTGAGGTTAAAGGCGCAATACATTCAGCTCTTCACAAGTAGAAACACATGTTCAAACATTTTGTTTAAGACAGGGCCGTCACTATTAATTTAGGATAGGGTCCTCACCATTATTAAAACTTTAACAACTGACCTAGTAATTTTACTGGCAATTAATCAATTAACCACACACACACACACACACACGCACACAATTTTCTTAAAATACATTTGTAACTGTAAGCCTACACATAAAGTTTGTCCAACACGTCTCACACATGCTCAGTCTGACTGAGATCTTTTTGTAGTCTAAGTGAACACCCTGGTCATGTTCATTAAACCATTCCTGAACAATTTGTGCAGCATGCATTATCCTGTTTAAAGAGATCACTGCCATTTAGAGAATACCATTGCCTTGAAGTGGTTTTCTTGGTCTACAGTGTTTAGGTAGGTGGTTCCTTTTTTCAGCAGTAGCTCTTCTGTAGGGCCTGACATGACAGGCTAGCCTTTACTCCCCATGTGCTTCAATGAATCTGGGCACCCATCATCCTACACCTGGTTCACTTCAATTTCAGTGTCATATCAAATATCCAGCTGTCAGAATGTAGGTTACACTGTGGACAACAGAGTTTAACTGGATATTTTTGGGGTGTGCAATACAAAAGGAAAAACCTAGAGTTTTTAGCCAACTCACTCAGGTCTGCCCTGCCAATAAATGTCATTAAAGAACAACGCAGACTTCCAGTGAAATGTGGCTGGATATCATGCTTTCTGTAAGGTGGAAATAACAGCACTTAACCTTTACTAAAGTTTAGTCGTAGAAGGTAATTGCCAGCGTCCAGTACTGCCAGCTTGGAGCAAGAAAAGAGTCTAACTGGCTCTGACCACAGTATTACAGTATTAAATCCATGCAGGATTCATTTACTATTGGCGAGTTTGAAGTATGGTCCTTCATGAAAACATGTATTTATGATTTTCACACAACTTTTTTAGTCCCAAAGGCAATTTAAAGCACTGGTTCCCAAAAAATGTACTCCAAATGCAGCTGATCAGCCCAGGCATGCTTGGGGTCTGAAGTCTGCTTATTTTACACAAATTGTGTAAAGTTGTTTAATAATCTCAAACAGACTCCACATAAGTGAAAATATATCTTTGCCATTTAGCCTTATTTGGTGTACTCACTGGCTTCTTCTCACGCTTGGCTGGCGGAGGCTGCTGTGGTACTGTAGGCACTATGATGGGGGCAGAGGACTGGTAGACCGCCTGTCCCGGAAAATACGCTGTACCAGCAGCTGCTGCAGCTGAAAGAGACACAGAAAAAGTATTTTGTAGATGTGCGATTCTTCTTTATGTTATGTTCTCGACAAAACTGCACCTGAAAATGACAAAGCTTCCTGGATCTGAATTTGAGAAAATTGCATCTGAGTCCAGTGCACAAATGTGTGTGTGAGACAGTGATGTACACCTCAGATACCCGCAAACATTCTCTGTTCGATCATCAAGCCTGAAACCATCTAACCATACTAGCTTTGTCAGAACTGTATTAAAAATTCTCATCTAGTCACATGGTGATAATCTAAACTGTATGATAGATATCTGGAGGTTTGTGGCCACTCGAACCTTCAAACTACATTTGCATCAGTCTGCGAACTGCCCACATTTACAGCAAAGTTCCAGAGACACTGTGCGTCTAACATAAGAAACAATGAATCACAATGTTGGTGTGATCCATTTTGCATGAGTCACTGATCAAAACAGCTACAGAGAAAACGCAGGTAGACAAATCAGCCAGATAAGGCAGCTATCAGACATGATAAAAATAAGTATGAGTAACTAAACCAGCTGGCTGGGAGACACATTCAGCCTGAGGAATGCAACAGAGTTTGTAATGCAGACTGAAGTGTGTGTACTGACCGTAGGGTGTTGGGTATTCTCCTGGTCCAGGCCCAGAGTAGAACGTTCCGGAGGTGGGGGGCGGCACAGGGTACGGCTGTGGAGGTCCGACATACTGTGCACCATGACGATACTGAGGATAGAGAGGATAAATTCGAGAATTACAGAGCACCATCTCTGCTGCATAAGTGAGAAACATGGATGATCACAAAGAGAGATACATAGATGAGGACACGAGTAACGCAGATGAGCAGCAAGGCTGCTTCTGAAATGGCTCCCCACTCCCCTACATAGTGCACTATGTAGGATATACAATATAGCATGCAAATAGCATTTCACCCAAATAGCATGCAATATGATTAACAAGGAGCCACTGGTGATGCAGGGCAATTTTATAACTTACATAGCACACTATAGAGAAAGTAGAGAGCCATTTCAAACTCAAAGTGCATCCAAACAAATGTATTATTTACAGCTTAGTTGTTTAAGAGGGGAAAAGACAGTATCAGATTGGTATCAGTATGGAGGTCACGGTATCCGTTTCAGAGATGAAAAAGTGCTTTGAAAGTGTTTTCTTAAAAATAAACCTACTTAGTCTTTGGGACTACAAACTCATGAAGAAAACACTCACTTGCATTTAAATATATTTTATATAGTCTCTAAATTGGGCAGTGTAAGTACAACCGCAAAAAAAAAGAAGTACATGGCAGTAGTGTACAAGGCAGACAGCTGGACTACTATTCCAAAAGATCCTGCTGGATGCTGGGTAAGTACAGGTTACTCTCTCTTCCACACCTGCCAATGTTCATCTGCTAGTGACTGCTGAGTGTGTACCTGTGGGATGTAGTATTGGGCTGTCTGTGGAGAGGCGAAGGGCATGGGGGTCATGGTCATCATGATGGTCTGATTTGGTGGGTAAACAGCAGCCGTTGGAGTTTGAGAGCCAGGACGTATGGAAGGAGTGTTAGAGGGGAGAGCCGGACGTGTTGCTTGCATTTGAGCCCTGTGCAGGAACTAGAGAGAGCGAGAGTGAGGGAGAAAGAGAGAGTGAGAGAGAAAGCACATGAGAGAGAGAGAGAGAGAGAGAGAGAGAGGGAGAGAGAGAGGGAGAGTGAGACACCACTAAAACAGTATCAGCAGTCATGAAGCATGGATTTAGTCCATACTTAAACACAAAAGTATGGAAAGCAACAGAAGGTCCACAAAACTAAGTGCATAAAAGTGTATGTACTGTCCTCACTTCTGTAATTCACTGGGCTGTTCAGTCCACATAAGCCATTGGGAGAGCATAAATGCAATCAATTCTACTTAAATCAATGCTGCAGAAAAGCACCAGACCAGCACCAACAGGGAAGACATATCAAAGTGTGTGTGTGTGTGTGTGTGGTTTGTAAAACTTTAAATGGCCAGTCTCTACAAAACAAACAGGTTTCAGACACTATTATCTTCCTCAAACAGATCCTAGGGTTTGTTTATATTTGTAGTTCGTTTCCCTGGTTCCGACCAAAACCAAACAATATCGTGTGTTACATATTAGTTGTGGTTTGCTTAGAATAAGCACACTAACAGCAACGTATCTGATAAAAGAAAATCATGCCATATGGGTGCAAAGTCGCAACTGAGGGCAGATTAAGCAGATTTTATTACAGCTTAGTGCCAATAACTGTTGAACTTTCTGAACCATGTTGGTCTAAATGGGTTTTTTTTGTGTGATAATCTAAGGCAATAAGCCAAGAAAGAGTCTGCGTCTCTTAAGCTTCTAAAAAACAGCTTGCTGCATTAATACACATTACATACCAGATATAATTCTGATTATATATAATTTCTATTTGATTTTATATATCATGTATATATAATTCTGATTTATAAATATACAAATATAGTAAATATCATATATAGTATAGGATGATGTAACTTTATCTATCCCATATAAGAAAGAGAAATGTTCTATTAGGCTTACAACATGAAATTGAATGAATAATGTGTGTGTAAGGTGTGTCTGTCATTTTGGCATTTATTAAAAAAAGAAATACGAGTCACAATGAAAGCGGTGATGTAGTTTAATACTGATGGCAAAGCAACTTGGCAAAGTTTAAAAAAGACATGAAGAAGAGGTCAAAAAGGGGGACCGTTATTAAATGAAAAAAAAAATTATTTTAAAAACAAAACAAAGGGTAGTAGTTTGAGTATGAGCGAGTTTTGGCTAAAAAGAGGTTACTACAAACTGATACTGGTTTTATGCAAATTCAGGGAAAAAAATTACTAACTGAAAAATGCTTCATGTTCACACTGATGTAAGATATTTCCCTAACGAGGACAAAAGTGGATTACAATTGGCCTTTACCTTTGATTCAGTAACAAGGTTCACCTTTTCTAGATAAAATTCAAGTATCATTGTTCAGACTGGGAATCTGAAGGCTGTGCAAATGAAGACCAAAGAGAATTTTAAGGAAATACAGCTCTGTGTTGCATGGAGTTAAAATACATCAAAACAAATGATTATGTCCTTAAAAAGTCCTTCTTCCCCATCCACTTTACTCTGACCGGATGCCTTGTGGTTTTAAACACTGACAATGATTTTATTACGTTTTTTATAGTTTTTCCTCCAATACTGTACTGAATTTTTTACAGCCTAATTGTTTCATAGATAAAGGTCAGCATGAGCTGGACTGAATCAGCTCCAAGCTAGAAGTCCAAGATCTAAAATCAGCCTCTAAACTTCCATGCAACAACAAAATTGGTCCCAGATGTGTGTTTAATGGCAGAGCTGGAAGGTTACAAAAGAGGCTCATAGGCAATCTAATGTCACGCACTGACATTTACCTAAAAAATGTACAATGTATAATTTACTTACTAGACTAGCTGTAATTGATCATATGACTGTGTACTTACATTATAACAGCATAGCAAAAAAATCTATAGAATTTTTAAATATGGGTTGCTTTATAAAACTTTTGTCACTGACTGTTAGCTTCTCCTAAATAGAATCCCCACAATCTATCCTCTCCTAGCAAAAGGGGCATAAAGGAACAGGACGAACGAATGAACCTGAGGATGATGGACCACTCTAAACAGGAAGAAAGTGACTGCACTCATGTGGCAGTGATGGGGTTTTCCAGGCTGCTCTGTGTGTGGCGCCGCCGATGAGCTATGACTCATTTGTGCCAACAAAGGAGAGCACAGTCAAGGGCAAAAGACCACTCTGTGGTCACTGTGTATCAATGATTTCTCTAGCTATGAAGAAATCCCCAATTATTTACTGAATCCTGGGGTTTTCAGTCACTCACTGCTAACAGGTGTGTAAAATTAAACAAACAGCCATCCAGTCTCCATAGACACACACTGGCAGTAAAACAGGCCAGAAGGAGCAGTTCAATTAGTGTGGCTCCGTCATAGGATTCCGCTTGCCACAATGAATTTGTGAAATTTCTTTATGGCTAGGAATCTTATTATCGTAAAGAATTACTGAAACATAATTAGTACATTAGTAGCTCAGTCATGAAGCGTCAGACTATGTAAGTACTCGGGGTTGCAGAGTATGTAAGCATGTGCGTGTAAATTCTTATTTAAAAAAAAAGGTATGACTTATGTTCTTCTCTAGGGCTTATGTATTGTTGGGTTAGACGTTGGCTAGTTATTATTTGGACAGTTGTTGTATAGATGCTCTGACTGCAGTATCTTGGTTAAATAGCTGACTCAGATTTAAGCTGTTTTTCAGGTAAGAAACAGTCATGGAATTCTTAAGCACTGATGTACGTCGCTCTGGATAAGAGCGCCAGCTAAATGCCATAAATGTAAACGTAAATGTAAATATCGCCCATCGTCTGTTGCTAACTGCCTCTGCAGTACAGGGAAGGCCCTTCCTGCTCAGGCATGACTGAACCCCTGAGCATAATGCGAGGTCCATAAGGACAAGGTTTGATAAGTGTGGCCCGGAGGAATGTCAGTGGCCGGCAGAGCCCCAACATCATGGAATTGAGATGGATCTGCAAACCTAGCCTTCTAGTCCAACATCAGTACCAGATCAGCGCCTTAATAGCTTCTTGTTGGGAAATAAAAAATAAAAAAATGCTCCAATTCCAAATATTTAAATCTACAATATAAAACAGAGCCAATCTGATTGGCTGAACCATGTTTAAAATCACACAACAACTGAATACTATGTATCCAGTTGTTAAAAACCATTGAATAACCGTATGCTTGTTGAGCCACTTCTCAGCCTATAGGTAATAAATGACATAGTTTCAAAGAATAATTGTTTATTGGGAATGATATTAATAAAAAAAATGAATGAACACTGGTTTTATCCTATTATTTTGTTACCTTTATATCAAAACAAACACCCACAAGTAATTTTACTTTGCACTGATTTACATCCCTTAAACGTGGAAAATTCACCGTCATTGACTGCCTTGAGATTCTTACTATTTTAACGTCAGGTGTATGTGCTAATTGGTTATAAAATGACAAATTTATAATCATGACAAGCGATGCCGCAGTTTTGAATGGGACTCTATGAGCATCAAAGGGGCTACTCCGGTTCTCACAACTGACCTACATTCAACAGCAACCAACTAACCCTCCCGGATCATGTGAATGAGGGGGGTGGGGTGGGGTGGGATGAATGAGTATCCACTCCCTCCTAGCTCTCTGCTCGGTTTTGAATGGACTGACGGGCTGCTGTGGAGGCAGGTAGGAACATGCTGTTGCTGAGAGTGAGCACACCAGCTCAGCTCTTTTAAACCTGCACAGATGTCAAGCCTTCACAGTGAACCATGGAAGGGATTAATAATTTAAGACAGAGGCCATTCGCAAGGATAGCAATATGAACCGGTTAAAAACTCAAGATTTAGCAATGTCATGGTCATTAGAACCACGTTCTAGAAAATACCAACATCTAGAGATGTCCTCATCCATTCTGAGGGATGGGTATTAGAGCCAATCTAAGCATACTAGAAATGATAAGTATCAGCTGTATTAAGCCTAATGTACCTCTTAACGCTTAGGCTGTTATAAGCCGCTGTGCTCTCTTTGCGCTAGAGTAGGATTGAAATGAAAATGCTTGGAGAAAATCAAAAGCGAACTTCAGGTCACAGTGTACTAAAAACACATGGGAAAAAATGGGGGGAAAAAAAGTGGGAAAAAAACAGAAAAACGAAAAACACTTCACATAAAATAAAGTTAAAACTGATTACAGTGTGTAGACTACAGCATGTGTGTAACGGGCCTGGTCAGTGGCAGGGAGTAGCCACTGCTTTTTTGTTTGGGTTTTCTGGTTGTGGGTTTTTCTGTGTTGTTCTGTTCAGGTTCTGGTTCTTTTATTTTGACATGCTTGTCCGTTTTAGTGCTTGTGTCACGTGTTGTAATGTGGTTTTCTGTTCATGTCATGTGATTCTTGTTTACATCTGTGTTATGTTAGGTTCCTGATTTCTTGTGTATTTAAGTCCTGACTGCCTGGGTTCATGTATCTGTATCTGCCTTAACTAGAGCGTCTTTATTTGAGCATCCTTGTAGAGCACGTTTAAGGCTTCGCCTTATGTTTGTTTCTGTTAACGGCCCCCGTGCCAGGTTTCATTATTTCCTGTGTCCTGTGTTTGAGAATAAAGAACCTGAGACTATGGATGCCTTCCTGCCCCGTTCCTGTATTTCCCAGGATAGCTCTCGGTCGTGGGGGATTAGCCCCTGCGACCGTGACAATGTGTTATAAAATTCAATGCCTTTGACAGCAGGAATAAATTATTTTTTGTTATATTTTGCACTTCAGCTATGTGTGGTTTTTTATATATAATTTCACAAACAAGATTCTGACAGCACTGGCACACTAGAAATGACTTTCTTTTATGCTTCTGTTCTTGTATTCTGTGTATTGACAGGTGACCTTGGGTTTCTGAAAGGCGCCCACAAATAAAATTTATTATTATTATTATTATTGAGCGGGATGTGGTACCAAACCCAAACTAAAGTTTTGGTGCCACTAGACAAAGCACTTCATGGCACAGTCTTACTGTGAGCTATGCAAAACTTCAAAACAGTCACCACGTTTAATAACATGGTCTGTATTTATAATCAACCTAAGAAGTAGAAGGGCTGATGGAGAATCAGTTTTTGTGACCATGACAACCATAAGCATGTGAGGAATCTGATCTGAGATCAGTCCGTCTTACGCCTGTTTTGTGATTTATGCCCCTAGTGTTGTCTGAACAGGCTGTCCGTAGCTCACAAGACTACATACTGCGCCCTAAACCAGATCCACAAATCTGCCCCACTTTCATGAAGAGGAGGATCTGGTTTGAAAGACTATTTCTAGTGTTGGCCCTGTAGAGCACGTGGTGTTCAAATGAAATACTAATAAATTCGTTGATGCATCTGAGGTAGAAGGAAAATTGTGGAGATTTGATTTTCACCAAAAACATTCAAACTAGAAAACATTTGTTTCAAAAAAGCACAAATACATTTGTTTGGAGTGTGCCTGTGTTTGGGCTAGAGGCACAAAAATAGATCAGGACATTGCTAACATTCAGCAGTGTGCAGTGTACTGTAGAAATAGACTTCAGAAATCACTGTAAATATAAGTCAAATAAGATGGAAAACAAAGCGTAAGTTACAGTAAGTATCGTTGAAAGTTTCCAATACAGTCCTGATGAGAGGTTCTCTGGAAAAACGTTACATAAGCCCTAATCATTAACATTCTCAAACAGTATGAGCAGACTCCTTTCGCAAGATCAGAAATTGTAGAAGAGTAAGGTCCTAGTGGTATAATCAGAAGCGGAGGGCTTGTGTGTATTGCAGAAAAGAAGAATGGCCGTGTGTTTATTCCATTCAGAAAATGGATGATGGGTGACTAACATCACCCAGCACGCCGCTGACGACTTGAGCGTGGGATGAATGAAATTTCTTTGCCTCCGCTGCATTTCATCCTAATGTTTCTGCAGAAGCAAAAGGCTCCATTGTTTCACCTCCATCTGGCCTGACGCACACACAGACGCGCGCACACACAGCCAGCGACAGTGGCCCAGAGTGTGTAGTGCCAGTGCATGGGGCAATACCACCCTGCAGGGTCTCTGATTTACAGCCTGTGAAAGCTGTAAACAGCCAGGTAATGTAGAGGTGCAAACTATCAGGAAAACTGTGCCCACAAACCTGGAAAGGATTTGCTATTGTTTATCATGGCCACTTGAGAAAATTACACTTGAGTATGTCATTGGCCAATTCATCAGGTGCGTTTACCACAAAGGTGCATCTTTTTTTTTTAAGGGTCACGCCGCTGAACTGTTGCTAAGCCCTGCTTCTTATTTACTAGAGCATGCTTAATGGCAATTCATTATGTGAAATTCCTAATATTTCTCGAATGAAACATCTGTCAATAATGAGTAGACAAAGGTCCTAAGTAAGAATTTGAAGACCACAGAATCTCTCTTGTGATCTGTTAGCAGCCTAAATGCATGAAATGGATAAAGACTGAGGTTGAAGCCTTTACATCCCAGTCAAAAAAGTGAGAAGTCTCATTTATACTCTCAGATAACATGAAATGGTTGTTACTGTGCTTCAGGGAATGTAAATATATGATCATTAATTTAAATTCTATTCATTTATCAGCTCATGAAACTTTTAAACTAGAGGTGGGCATACATTAATTTTTTTTAACGCCGTTAATCTCATTGGAATCTTGGTGTTGAACCCCGCCCCCACGACAGAGAGACCGAGACAAGTTTAAAACGTGCGTGCACCGGACGAGTCCCTGAAATATCAAGGTGAAATTCATCATAGCTTGCGCAACGGCCCAGCACTATTTTAAACACATGTACACCTCATGCATGCACATTTTCTATACGATCGCAAATTATTATACTAACTGGGCCTTTTAGATTAGATTTTTCAGATTCTGTATTTAATTAAATAACGCCATGAATTCTGCTCTCTACAAGGAAACCTTGGTCATTTGTCTGTTACCTGAAGCTCAAGTGCAATTAAAACAACAATATGAGCACAAAAGTAAGTCCTCTGTAGCTCCTCCTCCAAATGTCTTAAAAAGAAAAAAAATCTCTAAAAATAAAGTTTTAGAGAGGCCTAGTCAATGTTCAAACTTAAACCATTAAGCTGCTGCGGTATGACCTTAAACGAGCAGTTCACACTCGAAAGCCCTCCGATGTGGCTGACTGAAAGCAATTCTGCAAAGAAAAGTGGGCTAAAGTCCCCTCACAGTGATGCACAAGACTGATCTCCAGAAATCATTTACTTAACACTGTTGCTGCTAAAGGTATTACATTTAGGGTTATTAGATTTAGGGAGCAATTTTAACACGGGTGCTACAGACACAGATAGATTATATTTTGTATGAGGATCTGAAACAATAGGTAATAAACAGAGGAAATGTAATACTTTTCCACAGATCTGTAAATGGCTATAATTGAGTTACTGCAACTTCTGGGTGTGCAACTTAGTCTCTCCGGGCAAGTTATCTAATTATTTTCCAATCATTTCAATCTCAGCAATTTAACGATGTAGAAACTTCGCGAAATCAATCGTATGCTCCTTTTAGCTGACAATGCTGGGGTAAAAACCTAACATAAAAATATCAGCACAGTAAAAGCATCTGTCTCAGCTGTTGCACATTCAATATGTTGCAAACCTCTCTGGGATATGAAAACATGGAGAGACAGCAGAGCGGTTACCTGGTGGTGGGTGGGTCGGGGCCCCGTCACAAACTGATGAGGGGAAAACAGGTACAGCAGCAGGCATGGAGACATCCACAGCAAAGGAGGAAACAGCAAAGGGGAAAGACAAGGAGAGAAAGAGAAGGAGGTAGATTAGAGCGAGAGAAAAAGATGCCAGTGCACTACTTAGAACTGTGTTTGTGAAAGCATACATACAACAGTGTTTGGTTTCTTTCACATGAGTGCATTCAGTCTCTTTCTCTCTCTCTCTCACACACACACACACACACACACACACACACGCAGAGCATGGGGATAATGAGTATGTGAGGTTTGTATATGTCAGCAAAAGCAAGGGCAGTCAGGGCAAAGGGCTGCAACCATTAGTCAAGATAAATGGTGAGGTCTTTTATGAAGAAATGACAAAATGTATTTTTTACGTTGGTGTATTGTTAAAAAAAGGACATTGACAATGTTGATTATGGACAATCAATGCATTGTTTACTTAAAAACAAAAGTGCTCTATAATGCTCCATTATAATCCACACAGTCCTCTGAGAGAGGCCTATGAGGCTACATGACTTCTACTGTTTCTTTGCATCATTTAATAAAACCGCTTGGTACACAGATGAAACTAAATGATGGCAGTGGCAAAGGGAGAGGAAGTTAAGAAAGTAAACAATGTGACCTACACCCATTCATTTGATCATATCTGCCATAATCTTATAGCTCTCTTTAACACAAGAAGAACCCTTCCTAGCAGAAATGTGATCAGTTTAGCGCCTTGAATTGCAGGCATAGTTTTCAGTTTATTATTATTATTCATAAGCCGTGTTATACAGAAATAACTAGAAATTAGTGCTAGCAGTGTTTACCATGTAGTTTAAGGGCATCTTTAATGCGGATCAGCAGTCGTGGGTTTCAGTCCAAAGCAGAATTTTTTTGAAAACCAAATAAATCATTTTTTGCTAAAACCCTGGCACTAACGCAGAAACAGCAATCATCATTTTTTTTTTTTTTTTTACTTTTGTGACATCCGGGCCTCGTCCGCCCTGCCCCCTCGTCCTCATGCTGGGTTGCTAAGCACCGCAGCCAAAGTAAGCCCAGCACAAGGAAGAGGGGGCGTGGCCAGAACGTCATAGCTTTTTAGTGGCAACCTATAAGTTATCATATGTTTAAGTGCTAAATTATTAAGAAAAATATAATTTACTAATTTTGTAACAGAAATATTAACGTAATTCAGCCGTCTAAAAAATAACTAGAAATGTTTTGGTAATGTGGAGAGAAACACAAATGAAGTGCGTCTTTGGATGGTGAAATATTGCTGTACTCGGAGGTGGGAGGTTTGAAAGTAGTCAATCCGAGAACACTATTTATTTCTCCTTGCTGCTGATTGGCTGTTGCCCTTTGACGCAGTGGCAGGCCAGAATTTCCCCCGTGGAGCATCTCAAGCGTTCTCATTTTTTGTTTTGTTCTTCTTAAAGCCCTGTATTTTTAATACTGTAAATTAAATGAATTTGTATTTCATTTATTTACCTGCTTATACCAAAGAAGATGTGCATTAATTATAGTGCTGTCTATACAGGGGTAACATTGGTATTTTACATTCTAGCACTGCTGGAGTTCAGTGTAAACTGTACAGTACAAATACAGGTTTACCTTTACACTTTCTTTAAGGGTAATGTATTAAGCAGAGTTTAAAATGAAATTAAAGTGTTTTGGGAGCATATTTGTGGGCATATTTAGGGTTTACATGACAAAAATAGGCATTTTTATACCACATCACAGCAACACGGTTTTTCACTATACGCAGGTTGGAACGTTTTTACTGTATATAATTTCTCAGTCCCTTAATAAGTTTACTGCAGTCCTTTCCAAACATGTTAGCTACAGTAGCCTCATACCATTAGAACCACTAAAGCAATTTTCAGACATTACTAAATTAAAGTGGCAAATTAGATTTTTGGCCAAAGTATGGCTTTTATTATTATTATTTTTTTTTTTTTGATTTAGCGAAAACCATGCTTACCGGTCGGTTGGGAGTCTGTACGTTCATTGGCTGCGTCTGTGGAGAGTATACGATGGGGGCAGAACCAGCATTCTGAGTTGGACTGTAGGGAGACTGCACACACAGCAAGGAGAGAAATTAAGGACACACATGTAAACACAGGACAAATAAGACAAAAAAAATGTACATCCGTCATTACCCAAATCGTAATCCGAAGAGAGAACATGGTAATATGTTAGGATGCACATACAGAGACATACACGTGTGCTGCGAGACACAAAACTTCACATAATGGTAAATTTGTTGCTGAGCGTTATTGTGACGTAGGCCTTCTATAATTATGGCATCAATTATGGCATTTTTTCTGTGGAGTGGTTTGATGAATCATGGTACTCGTGTGTTTCAAGAAATGTAAATCCATTTTGGGCCCAAGAGCATAATATCCCATCATCCTCACACTGAAATAACTGGACCACCTTATCATTGTGTGTCTGTGAGTGTATGTGTTTGGTGTGCGTTCACGTGCTAGACAGAATGAGTGTGGAGGCCGGTAGCCTCTATTATTAGACTGGCAGTGCTCCTTCAAGATGATGTACTGAGCTCACAATCTCATAATTGCCCACTTTAAAGGGTTCTTACTCACCGGAACCTGGATGTGGGTATGCATGTGTATTTAAAGACCACTACTTAAAAGTCTCCTGCCCCCAAGTACAACTCGCTCTCTTAAAGGCGCAAATCAAACGCATTCTCTTCATATCATGTACGAAGCAGCTGCATTTGAAATAGGACTGATTACACATGCTGCAAAATGTAAACGTTTGTGCAACTTGCGGAAATCACTTTGCATGGATTTGCCATTTAAAGATGCCCTCCGCTGCCAACTACTTGAATCACGTGACCGTGTGAGCTATGAACAGTTTAGCCTTATGCTAAGACTATTGTTTTAATATTCAGAAACCATAAAATGGATGGTGTCTCAAAATCTAGGGAAATCACTACAACATACAAAGATGCCAACAGTGACAGTAGATGGTCCTGTGAGCTGGCTTTGCATGATTGACTTTAGTGGAATTCACATAGTGGATATTTTCATTTTTGGCCAAAAATGTGCAATTTGGCTCTGAAATGGTGCAACTGTTTTCCTCCAAATGCGATGAGCTGTCCAACGACACTGTGTTAGCAGCACTTTAAAAAGATGCAGTGGCTCCTCACTTTTCTCAAACAAAGCACATGTTTGCTTCCCACTCCCAATGTTGGAAGTTTTGTGTAATTTGGGACAGTCCTAGTTAGGAGGTGGAATCAGGGGTGGAATAACCTTTAATTAAAGGTTAATTAAAAATCTTTTACACCTCTAGAAGAAAGTGCGAATGAGCAAGGAAGAACAAAAGGGAGGAGAGAGAGAGAGGGAGAGAGAGAGAGACAGTGATGAGTGCAACTGATGCCAAAAAAAAAAAAGAATTACAGATGAGAAAACACACACTTACCCCTCCACCTGTTTCCCAGCCCTTTATGTAGCGGTATGGGGCGGTGGCGGTGGATATCTGAGACAGGGTGGGTGGCGCGCCCCCCAGGTTAGGATGAGCTTTAGTCAGATCAGGATATGGAGGACCTGGATGCCGTGGAACCTGTAAGACACATAAAAACACGCACACTGGTTTATATACAGCATGATAACTCCATGTCTTACTTATGTGAACAGGTGATAAGAATTGTATAAGTAAACAAAATGAAAGGCAGGTCTGTATTGTTTCTGTAGCTTCTGATCACCTGTGCACACCTCAAAACTAGCAGCTGTTCAAGAGTTACACAACCCTTCTTTCTGAACGTAAAATTTTTTTTATAATTGCCATAATGGCCATAAATATAAATGCATTAAAAGTTTTGGTAGATAAAACACTGCCATTCTGACCCTGCTACTGAAAATGAGTCATAACCACAGGAAGCGAGGGTATTATGAGAAACTCCAGTCTCCTATTTGATTCTAGAAAGCGAGAAGAAAAACAGACAGAAATAGCCGGAGGAGAGAAAAAAAGGCAGAGACTGACAGGCCAGAATCCAGAAGCCTTTAGAGTCGACTGCTGTGGAATTCTGACAGACAGCTGAGAGTTAAAATTACAAAGAGAAAGTGAGAGAGAGGAAGAGGGAAAGAACAGCAAGAAAACAAACAGAGAGAGAGAGAAAAGGACAGAGACCGAGGGAGAGAAAGAGAGAGAAAAATGTGTGTGTGTGTGTGTGTGTGATGGCTGCAGGTGTTCTTCCATTCCTGGTGTCACCCACTGTTGTGTTTGCTGCTGTTACTAAGGCACCAGGAGCCCTACAAGTGTATGAATGTGTATGTGTGCACACAGCTCTGTGAGAGGGGGAGAGAGAGAGAGAGAGAGAGAGAGAGAGAGAGAGAGAGAGAGAGAGAGAGAGAGAGAGAGAGAGAGCG
>JBBPDC010154964.1:0-20054 GCA_037974485.1 Hemigrammopetersius urotaenia | reverse complement strand
TGCAATAGAGGGTTAAGCTGCCGAAAAATCATGGCATCATGGCAACCGAAGGGAAAAGTAAGAAGCGAAATTTTTCTGAGTGGCAACAGATAACAAATGCTGTGAATGAAGTGAGTGCTGCAAACAGGACGGTGCCCGAAATAATATATATATATATATATATATATATATACATACACACACCTTATATATTTATTCACTATTACAACTATGTGACCGAATAAGTGAAATAAAATGTACGGTGTATGTACACTAGAACAAGGAATTATTATTTATGTACTAATGCCACACACGTTGCTGCTCACCCACTTCACTCGCGGTCGTATTTTCTTTCTCCTAAATGTTCGCACGCATGGGTCAAAGTTGGGGCACATTTGCGCACATTCTGCCGTCAAGTTTGTTTCTATAGATTGCAACGTTTGTGTAGAAAGAGCCATACGCATCTTTTAGGTCCCGTTTTGTGCGTTCGCAACGGTTATAAATGAGACCCCTGTTCTTCACAAGCCAATTGACTCCACAGATTTGCATAGTGTTTTTTCCCCCGTAGGTGAAAAAAAGCGGAATAGGCATAGTCTCGATCTCGAAGAGTGGAGAACTGGCTCTGGCCATGGCTTCATTCCTGCCCAATATAAAAGCCACTGTCTGGATCAACGGCTGCATCTCCAACGTCTTGTTCCCGCTCCACTACAAAGACCTGGTCATCCCACCTCTTCCAGCTAACCTAAAGAGAATAACCATTACGAAATCAGGTATCTTAGACATCAGAGATGCTCTAGAAGACCCCATGGCAGAGGACAACCTCGCCACTGTCATACCGATTGAACGCGCCAGCTGCAATTTCCTGTTCTTGGTGTCGGAAGATGACAGGAACTGGGACAGCGTTTATTTTGCGGAGGTGGCTAGCCGTAAACTCGATGCTCATGGAAAGAAAAACTATGAAGTGGTACATTATCCAAAGGCGGGGCACTTTTTGGAGGTCCCTTACATGCCCCATTATGCTTCTGGAGTCCACGCTGCAGTGGAGAAAGTGGTTGCTTTCGGAGGAGAAACGAAAGTCCATGCTGACGCACAAATTGACGCATGGAGGCGAGTGCAGGAATTCTTCAAAAAACACTTACGATATTAAGATTAGGAGTGTTCGAATTATGCCTTAACTGTGCCATTTATGAAAGTATAGATACGCACGCGGTGTATGATTGTACTTTGGAACCATAAGAATCTCACTTCTGACTAAAACTGAAGATCAAAAGTGATTTCACGGTTAAACGACTGATCCATTAATGTGCCAGTGTTTATATTTTCTGTACTCTGTATTTCTGACGCAAACAAGGTTAAACTATACAGAGGTTTTCAGCTTGGAAACTCTACTCTTATCTACAGTAACATATCAGAACTGTTATCACTGTAGGCATGGAATTAAACAAAAAAGTGATTTGAAACTCAGTATCAATGATGTAAGTATATAGATTCCTTTCCTCACACATACACTTAAGTAGAAGAAGAAGTATTTGGTGCCATATCAATTCCATTCAATGAGCCATGGTGCTTCATTCCTGTAATCTAAAGAACAAATAAAAAGTTATATCTTCAAGTTGTAGTGTATTTTTCATTAATGGTTGATGAGCACATGCTTAATGGAGGTAAATCTTACTGGATGAACGTGTTTGAGAAGTGACTTGTCACAGGGTCTTGGCTCATCATCTCTGTCTGGATTTGCAGAGAAACCTGAGTGTGTTCTTCTCCCTGCTGTGTAGTGCCATTAATGACTGCTCTTCTCTCTGTGAGGATTAACTGAAGTGATCACTTAACCTGGGCTGTTTAGGGAATGCTGTGAAGAGTGCCTCTGTTCATTCGAGAAATGGGTTTTTGACGCTCTTTAGAGCTTTGTAAGCATTTTTCTTGATCCCTTTCCTTTGCTCCGACCATCAACCGCAGTGTTGAAAGATAAACTGGCTTTAAGCATTAAGGAGTTTTTCTGTTGTAGATTAAACCCAGGTAAGATCTGCATGCCTACAGTTGAATAACCAGCAGATTTTTCCCCCATTTATTAACAAAACAATACCATACACACTGACTAAGATACAACGGGGTGGAGGTAGCTCAGTGGGTAGGATACTTGCCTCCACACCAAGAGGTCATGGGTTCGAATCCTGCCTTCAGCAAAAAAAACTACCACTGGGTCCCTGAGCAAGACCCTTAACCCCAAGTTGCTCCAGGGAGTCTGTCCCCTGTAGGTAGGGAATGGAAGTCGCTTTGGATAAAAGCATCTAATAAATGCCGTAAATGTAAAAATTATACATACAAACAAACAGAGCCTTATATTGCAAATAAAAATTGACAATAGCTGGGGAGAATACATAAATTATCTATATACCTCTAGTAACATATTCCAAACTGCAAAATGTCACAGGTAGAGGCATTTATGGAGTTAAGGTATGGAGTCCATATGCGATTAAAAGCATCAGTTGTCAAATGAACCAGTAGATTTATCTACATGTAGAATGGAGAGTATAGTTAGCTACACATTTACAGTAGTATGGACATTTATAAGTAGAATAATACAGACAGTATAGTTAGCCTGCCATAGTATGGACTTTATATTTAGCAATATATTGGACAATATGGTTATCTGCGTGTCTACAGTAGAATGAACAATGCCTTTACAGTGTTACAGATACAGTATATCTACTGTAATATGATCAGTATGTATCTACATGTTTACATTAGAATAAACAGCATCATTATCAAGTCTACTGTAATATGGACAGAATATGTATCCATGTGTCTACAGCAGAATAGACAGTATTGTTATCCATAAGTCTACTGTAATATGGACTGTATAGTTACCTACATGACTACAGTAGATATCTACAGATGTACTGCACTATAGACAGCATATTTATCTATAGGTCTACTGTAATATGGACAGCATAGTGTGGTAGTATGGACAGTAGTTGCCTACATGTTTACAATAAAATAGACACATTTATAGTATTATGGACAATCTATAAGCGTACTGCAGTATTTATCAATAGGCCTACTGTAATATGGACAGTATAGTTACCTTCATATAGTAGCATAAACCGTAGTTACCTATATGACTACAGTAAAATGTACAGTATATTTATCTACAGATCTACTGTAATATTGACAGTATATTTATGTATACGTCTACTGTAATATGAATGGTATTGTTACACTACCAGTCAAAAGTGTTGTTAATTCATAAACTGCAGATTTTTATTCTTGTTAAAGTAGAAAGCTGTTGAGTGAACGACCATGAAAATGTCAAATGAAATAAGTTTCCTTTATAAGATGAGAGAATCTGTAAAAGTACATGTCTGACATCCTATTAAATGGTTGTGTAGTGATACAGAGTTAAGTTCTAGACTGTCCTTTAACTTTAAATTCACTGTTTCATCCTATTGGCTGTCACTTAATGGCTTGTAATTATATTAGGTCAGTAGTGATGAATAATTAAAAAAATAAGATTTTTCTTGTTAATAAAGCTACTTAAATGATGAACACATGTACATATGTATCTGTATGTTCACTGTAATATGGATGGTAGTTATCTACAGGTCTATTACGGTAAGGGCAGTGGATTCACAAGTTTGTCTGTAAAGACTTAGAAGCAGAACATCTATTTAGCTTTGCACCACCTTGAAAACCACTCTGTACTCCACCTGTTCAGCTCAGGTCTAGGTTTCTACTTTGTTGTTTGCTAATGATATGCAAAAGATAACCCCAAGTGTGGAAATACTGGTTGAAGGAGTTTCCTAATGTGTAAAACTGATCCCTTCTGCTTCTGTGTCTGTTGGGGACGAACAAGCAGGAATGAGAGTGTCACTTTAAGTAGGTGGACTTTTACCCATCAAAAAGCTAAAGGGGGGCGGGCCTTTTATAGAGTTAACAGAAAACAACATGGCTCTGCTGCTGGGTCAAATCATGTAAACTGCACTGAGGGATGAAAACACTACAGAGAAGATACTCGGACTCGGGGGCTCGTCTCCTCATCCTGCCGTCCCCCAGCTGCAGCTTCGATGAGGAGGTGCAGGTGAAGGTGGTGGGGCTGAGCCCTGGGCAGCGTGTGGAGCTGGGCTCCAGCCTGAAGGACGATAAGGGGGTTGTGTTCAGCGCCCAGGCCTCGTACCAGGCGGACGGTGCAGGAGAGGTGGATGTGGGCCGGGACCCATCCCTGGGGGGCAGCTACACGGGGGTGGAACCGATGGGGCTGTTCTGGTCCATGCGTCCGGACTCGCCTCACAATAAAGTGGTGAAGAGAGACGCTTCCAGTCCCCTGAACTTCACCCTCCAGGTCTCCAGTGGAGGAGAAGTCCTGGCTCAGGAGACCCATGAGAGACACCTGATGGGTTCTGGAGTGAGAAGAGCTCCTGTGAGAGAGGGCAGGATCCGGGGAACTCTCTTCACCCCGCCTGGTCAGTTTCTTTCCAGATCCAGACAGAGTTACTCCACAGCGCCCCACGTGGGTTCAACGTGTTTTCTGGTCAAACAACGCCCCTTGTGGTGACAGGGGGGATTAGATTTTAAACGGAGGCTTTAAGAAGTTCTGTGATCTCTGGCCTTGGTTCTATGAGGTCACTTCAGTGGGTGGAAAGCTCCACAACATTGGTTTGCACTATATATCGTGGACATGAAATACATTTATAAACTATGTATAGATGTATGTCTGTAAAGTGGCCCCTAACAGTGATGCGTGAACACACCACAGCACACAGTGTGAACGAAGTAAAATTCGTACTCCCTATTTAACCCATTCACAAGTGAAGCAGTGGTCTGCCACCAAGGGGAGCCCGCGGAGCAGTGTGTGGTAATGGTACCCAGGTGCCACTAGAAGTTCAAACACATGCTGGGGCAACTCCCTAACCTCTAGGCCATCAGCTGCTCCATGTGTGTGTGTGTGTGTGTATGCACACTGGAAAGGACATCATAGATAAACTGAATGGAAATATTACAAATCTTTAGTTTAGTGCGAGTATGAAATGGTGAAATTCTAGGCTGTACAGTATTTCAAGAAAGTCGCTGGGTGGTGAATTCATGTAAGTTAACCTCCTGTAGTATCGTTTTCTTAGACAGGTAGTCTAAACTGAATCAGCTGAAATGGTCATTACTAAATCCCTCATTCCATCCATCCATTCACCCATCCATCCATACTTCTCTAATTGATCCCAGTATTTTGTATAAAGAGCATAGTGTATTTTCTACACTATGCTCTTTATACAAATGCTCTTTATATTATATATTGTTCTTGTTTCTGTCTCTGTGTCTGTGAAATTGTTTCCTCAGGAACAGTAAAGTGTTTTTATTCTGATTGTGAACTCTATTCAGATGGAAACACTATTATTTCAGTAATATGGAGCTTGTCCAACCCCCTGTATAATATTGCAGTATGATGACATACTACCTCCCTTTTTCAGGAGAAGGCCCGTTCCCAGGAATTATTGATCTGTACACTTTGGGAGGCATTCTGTGTGAGCCGCGAGCAGCTCTACTGGCAAGTAAAGGGTTTGTAGTTTTGGCCCTGGCTTTCTATGGGTACCAGGATATGCCCAAAAAAAGTAGATAAGATTGAGCTGGAGTACTTTGAAGAAGCTGTAACATTCCTGCAGAAGCTGCCTGAGGTGAGCAGAGTTAAACATTTTGGTGAATTTAAAAGAAAACTGATTGGTATCAGTAACAAAAAATCAGACTGTTTAAGAGTAACGGAAATAGAGACGCTGGAAAGGGTGCTGCGAAAAAAGTTTTTAATGTTCTTTTTTTTCATAATTGTTAAATGATAATTAAGTCAATCATTCAGTTTTAAAAAGGTACCCTAAATAAAGTAATTATTAAATTTAAAAAATGGCACAAATCTCTACAGTATTTTATGTATTATTATTATACTAGTTATTATTATTATTATTATTATTATTATTATTATTACTACTATGACATTGGAGAGTCTCTAAATTATTACACTCATTAAAGGGCCCATATCATGGATAACTCAAATCTTTTTACACCTGAATGTAGTACACAACAATAGTCCAGTCTCATGCAAATACTTATAAATATTTGCAGTTATGCCCTTCGATATGAGACTAATGCTGTAGAGACTGGTTATAGAACCTTGGAAATGGCACATTATAAAGGCTCTGATGATTCTCTGCAGTGATCTGCAGCACATTAATAAGAATAGTGTGTGTGTTTTGTTTCCTCACAGGTGAAAAAAAGCGGAATAGGCATAGTCTCGATCTCGAAGAGTGGAGAACTGGCTCTGGCCATGGCTTCATTCCTGCCCAATATAAAAGCCACTGTCTGGATCAACGGCTGCATCTCCAACGTCTTGTTCCCGCTCCACTACAAAGACCTGGTCATCCCACCTCTTCCAGCTAGAGCTGATAAGATAGTTACAGATAAGTCAGGTGTCCTGGACGTCAGAGATGCTCTAGAAGATCCTATGGCAGAGGAGAACCTCACCTCTGCCATACCGATTGAACGCGCCAGCTGCAATTTCCTGTTCTTGGTGTCGGAAGATGACAGGAACTGGAACAGCGTTTATTTCGCAGAGCTCGCCTGCCGTAGACTCGATGCTCATGGAAAGAAAAACTATGAAGTGATGATTTATCCAAAGGCGGGACACTTTTTGGAGGTCCCATACATGCCCCATTATCCCTCTGGAGTCCACGCTGCAGTGGGCCGAGTGGTTGCTTTCGGGGGAGAACCGAGAGCCCATGCAGCCGCGCAGGTTGACGCATGGAGGCGAGTGCAGGAATTTTTCAGGAAACATTTACAGGGACCCTGTGGCACTTTAAAATCCTCACTTTAACCAGAGCTGCAGCTGAGAAGGGACCAAATGGACGGACGAAGACTGTAGATGAGTTCCTTGGGGCCAGCTTTGTTCTAACCTCTGAAATATAGTCCAAAACGAATGGACTTCAAGTTTCTTTTTTTGTCACATACAAAGTTAAACAAATGTATTGAAATTAAAGGCTAGATTTAAGTAATAACATTATGTAGAAAGGTACAGTGAGATAGAGAGGCAGTGAGATAGAGATACAATGAGGCAGGTAAGATACAGTGTTGTAGAGAGGCAGTTGAGGTAAAGTGAGAGAGAGGCGCTTCAGATACAATGAGGCAGGAAAAGTCAAAGTCAACTTTATTGTCAAATCTTCCATACGTACCAGACATACAGAGAATTGAAATTATGTTACTGTCAAACCCCAGGTGCATACATGTAACAACTAACAAGTGACATAGTTATAACAGACAAAATCTTTAGAGGTAGACTGAGGGTAGTACTAATTGGGTAGTAGTAAGAGGTAGATAGGAGGGTGAGATAGAAAGAAGGGTGAAGTTCTGTGAGGTAGAGAGACAGGTGAGGTACAGTGAGGCAGAGAGACAGGTGAGGTACAGTGAGGTAGAGAGACGGGTAAGGTACAGTGAGGTAGAGAGGCAGGTGAGGTACAGATGTTCCTGGTTCTGTGTTTGAGGTATGTTTTTTTTGGTTAATTTATGTTCATTCATGTTCTTTACAGTTAACTGATCATACAGAGCCATGCGATGAACACGCATTAACAAGGGACGAAAACAGACTTATGAAGAGAAATGTGCAATTACTGGTGCTTTTAATGAGATCTGTATCCACTGATATAGACTAATCTGTGAATATCAGACTGATCTGAATGATAACTGGTGTGTCATTAATCACAATGGCTTTTTAAAGCATTATCTATTGACTACTTTTATTCTGTCCGTTTATAATTACTGTATTCTGATGGGGGATGAAAAATAAATAATCAGTCTCAAAGCTGCTGAGTCAAAATGTGCTAACTTTAACTGAACGGTTTATTTTTGCACAAAGGTCTGTCCTGACCAGGAGGCCAGTTTTGCTTAGGAGGAATTTGGATGACCCCTGAGGAATTTCTAGTGTCTGTAAGAAGTTTGCCATGTATACTCGTGTGCAAAAGGGTGGGCGCCCCTAGTCTAAAGACATGTTTTGTTGATTTTTTCAAAGTGACGTTAAGTACACATGCTCTAGTTCTGCACACTTGAAGGCTTGAGGACTGTTTAAGTTCTGGAATTAACATACTAGGGAAGAACAAACAACTATGCGGCCCGTGCAAAAGATGTAATGTAGAGTTCTACATTAACTCTCATTATGTACACTACCAGTCAAAAGTTTGGACACACCTTCATTTGATGTTTTTTCTTTGTTTTTATTTTTTATACTTTGTAGACTAATATTGAAACCAAAATCATGAAGGAACAGATGGAATTTAATCAGCAAACAAAAAAGAGTTAAATAAACCAGAATATGTTCTGTAATAAGGGAATGATGGACTGTTGTTTTTTTTTTACTTAGTTAAGCGGTTCTTGCCATAATGTGCAGTAGAACTGTAGTGGAACAGGATCACTAACTGTGGACCAACCCGACCATCACAACTGATTATCCCAAACACATTAGGAAGGCAAGAAATTGCACTAATGAACTCTTGATGAGGAACTCCTGTTAATTAAACACCATTCCAGGTCGATTCCTCATGAATCTGATTGAAAAAATGCCAAGAGTGTACAAAGCTGTCATCAGTGCAAAAGGTGATGTTTTCATTATTAATCTACAATGTAGCCGATAATAAAAACAAAGGAAATCGTTGAATGAGAAGTTGTGTCCAAACACTGGTAGTGTAAGCGTAAGCATACTGTATTTTTTGCTTATTTCTGTAGTTATGACACAACTGGTTCTCCTGCTTTTCTGTTGAGACTAAACTTGATGGGAATAATTCAGGAATTCAGTATCGTACTGAATTCCCAATGATTTTTTAAAATTATTTTTATGTATGTAGAGATCTATATTTTTTTCTCCAGAGAGCTGCCTTCACCTCCTGTTGTCTATATATATATATATATATCAGTGTTTTGGAGCCAATAAAGTTGGGTTTTAACAACTGTGCTGTCTAACCAGATTTAAAAAATAGTACATAAAACAAGCCTGAGGTTGACTTAAAGAGTTTGTGAAATTTGATGATGGTTCGTTTTTCAGCTAACTATGAATTAATTAACTATTGATTTACATTTGAATCAAAGAATATCTAAACAAAGATTTATTAAAAAAGGTTTACTTTATCTAAATTATGGAGAACTCTAAGTGTAACTCTATAGGAAATGCTTCATCCTGGAGAGTCAAATGTGTTTGCACTGAGATTTTCGTCATTTGCATGTTCCTCACTATATATATTCTGTACTGAACTGGGAGCCACTGCACGGACATGAGAGTTGAAGTGCTGTGATCTCTTTTCTTGGTTTTGATCAGAACTCTAGCAGCAGCATTTTGAATGAGCTGAATCTGTCTAATGGACTGTTTGGGAATATCGGTCACCCCTTTTAAAGTAGACTAGCTAAGAATTCAGCTGCTCATGCCTGAGCATTGGGACATTTACAGCATTTTATCGGCGAAAGCGAGGAAACCCTAAAATCCCGCTGCAGAACCTGTCTGTATAATGAGAGTATAATTCCTGGTGATGTGGCTCCTGGAAGGGGGCGTGACTCTGTCCCATCAGTGCCTGGAGGCGCTCTCACATCACGCAGGCGTGCAGGAGGGGCTCTGGTGGTCCTGTGGCTCGTTAGAAGACAGGCTTTTTGGTCTTTTCAAGCCCAGAACGGACTACATACTAAAAGAACCGGACATTAGAAAAGCAGCCGGTTCTCCATGCTGAAGCCCAAGTGATCCTTCACATCTGGCCACCAGACACTCCCATGAAAAAGCCCAAGCATGCCCCGATCTCGGGATGCGTGCGTCCTGCTTGCAGTGGAACAATGGAGGGGTGGTAGAGGGACCTGCAGCATGCAGCAGACATCTGGAGAGTGATTCTCGCGCTCTCCTCTTTTATCTCCACCGTGCACGCGCTTGTGCTCGTGCTCGTGCTCGCCAACTGTCCAAGCAGGAGATCTCCGTGTACAGGAGCAGAAGCGTGCATCCCAACGCCCTCCGCCAGGATCTGGCCGGGTCCTCGGTGCGGCTGCACGACCGGAATGAGCCATCATGAACGCGGAGAACGGGACCACAGACTGGAGCCTCCACCTCGACGGCCAGAACGCCACAGCTGGCCCGGGCCCCGCGCGCCTGCAGGAGCTCGGCCCGCTCGAGGAGGTGCAGCACGCTCGTGAAGAAGCGTACCGAGACTTCGCCACCAGCGTCCAGGTCCTCATCCTGCTCGGCTCACTCTTAGGTAGGTTTGCGGTGGGAAAAGGATGAGGAACTTGTTTATTCACCTGCTGCATGTTTTCCTTGGTATTTTTTTTAACACTGTGATTTAAATATTGTGTTTTCATTTCATTATTTCACAAATGCCCAGACCCTGGGTCTTAACCAGTCCGGGGTGACTGAGCTTCCCAAAAAGTTCATTAGACAGCTCCAGTTCGTACTGGAAATCGCTTTAATAAAAGCGTCTGCCAAATTAATGTAATATAATCTAAAATATTGCTGGTGACTTCGCTACCAATGTCCAAGTTCTCATTCTGCTCGGCTCTCTCTTATGTTTATTTGTTGTGGAAAAGGCATTTCCCTTTGTCATTTTTTTAGTATTACGATTTGTCTCAATAAACAAAATCTCTTGTGACTGGGATTCCTAAAAAGTCCATTAGACAGCTCTCATGCATTCAAAATACTGCTGCTGGAATTCTGGCCAAACCAAGAAAATAAAATAAAACATCTCTAAATTGTTTTCAGAGCAATACTCATTGTGTACAAATCTCTTGTTTATTAGCATGCAGCCGTTTTCATTTTCTAAACAGCTTCAGCTCATTCAAAATGCTGCTGCTAGAGTTCTGCCCAAACCAAGAAAAGAGATCACATCTCTCCAGTTCTCAGACTCTCAGTTCAGTTCCGAATTGATTTCAAAACATTACTCATTGTGTCCAAGCCAGTCAGAGGTTGAAATTTTGACGGAAATCGTAATGTTAGAGGAACACTCCTTTTCAGCATGTTCTTAAAAGTGATTTTCTGCTTGTTTCTGCATAATTAGGCTGTTAAAATGTAAACAGGATCAGCCAGAGTGGTCTGATGTGAAAACTAAGAGTAGAGAAACACACACACACACACACACACACACACACACACACAACGCGGAGGGAAGCATGAGCAGCCTGCTCTCGCCACAGCGGACCCCAGAGTGCTTTCATGGCTCAAGAAGAAGTGATGTGGTCTCGTTGTGGAAAAAATCCTTCACAGTCTGGATGGACTTAGAGACTTGTTCAGCTAGGAGTCTGCCCTGGAGTCAAATGTGGGGTCAAACCTCACTTTATAAAGGAGTTTAAACCTCCACATGCTCAACCCTGGTGGGACAGTCTGATGTAGTTGACCAAGGCTAAACTGGGCTGGACTGGTCTGTTTCTGTATCAGTAATTGTGACTGAGTGGTTTAAGTGATGCCCTTGAAATCCATTGGGGTCTCTCTGTGCAGGGCTGGGTCTTATGAGGGCCTTTTTGGTTTGTCAGGAAGAAATGGCGAGAAAAACGGCCACATTAGTGACATCAGTTAGTAACGAGTTTCCAAAGCCCTCTGACTGGGCTCAGATTTAAACAGTCATTCAGTACAAGCTAATGGGCTTTCATTGCAATTTCTCAGCATGCTTTCTATTATACTGCAGCGACTGTAGGACTCTCTGCTTATTTTCCTTTTTAGTTGAAAATGAAGTAAAATAAGACCATTTGGATTAATGGCCAGAGACAACAGACAAACCTAAACATCATTGTTTCCTTGTCATCCTTTTAAACTCACTCAAGGGGCGCTGAGTTCAGGTTGTAGTTTCCTCTGGTGACTTGGAATCACACTTCTAACATGTTTTCCCACCTCCTTGTGCTCGACCCTGGCATGATAGTGTTATTTGAATATCCAGGTTATTTGTTGTGTATTTTGGGAAGCTCTAGGAGCATTATGTGACCATGAGCGAGTGGTTAAGGTGATGGACTTGACCTACTGAGGCCTTCCCGTGCAGATTCAGGCCCCCATGTGTCTTTTCATTTATTGGCCAGATCTGTGTCTGCTTCACGCTTGAACCCACTGACAGAGTGCTTTATGTTTGCTTTCACAGTGTGAATCCCTGGAGCAGGTTGAGCTCCTCTGCCAACCGTCATCCCCAGCTCTGTTGCACAAGAATAACAAATGAATGGATTTCATTTAATGCTGATTATCTGAAATGTTGCAGGAAATTTCTCGTGTTGAACCAATCGATAACTTTCAGATCACTGTAGCAAATGTGACACTGTTAGCCCAGTGACACTGGGACCCTGTCAGTCGTAAAGAAAGGCTGTGCCTGTATTGCATTTGAACCTGGCTGACTCAACAGTTTGATAAAGCAAAATAAATGATGTACAGCCCGGAATGTTTTCTATTCACCAGTCTGTGTTCGATTTGGAACGTGTTTGATTAAGCCACCAAATCTGTCATTGCCAGGAACCAGGGAGTTAACTTTTTATATAACAAAAATGCATTTAAAAATGACCATATATATATACAGAAGATCTTAATGAATCTAAAAAGCTCCCTCATAGAAAGTTATTACTTAGAATGGTTATAAATTCCCTTTTTCTTACTCAGACACTGATTTGCAATATGTCTGCCTATCAGCTGTCGAACTAAAATGTATATTTGAACACATGCACAGCGGAGAGATACATGCAGGGCATTGTAAGCCAGAAATCACATTTTATTTCTATTGTTTTGCCATCATCAACATCTAAGTAAGACATAAAAAGACATGCAAAGGTTCACTGATGGCCATGGAAAGTAAATTAAATGGCTACATTAGCGCTGTAGACCTTGCAACCCCTGGTTACAATTACAGCCGTTATAAGGAAATGTGAGTCAGTAAGATTAAAATTCTCTACAGTGAATCATCAGTCCACTTTGATTAATGTTGTTTATGCCTTAAAGAATGACGTGTGCAATCCCCTTTCCTGTTCGGATCATAACGTCAATTACTATGGATAATAAATGTCCTGGACAAATCTATTTATACTGCAAAAGAAGCCATAGAGCTGGTTCTTCAGTGTCTTTAATAAGTGTGTTATTCAAAGAGACATAATAGTGATTTATAGGGATGCACCGATTGCAATTTTCTTGGCTGGTTCCGATTACCGATTTTTGTGTAAGTGCGATTGGCCGATACCGATTTCCCCCCCCAGATAACAGAAAATTAGAGCTGCTGCGACATCGACACAAAAAAATGAGTTTCAACTTTTTTAATGTAACGTGGTACTTACTTTCCCTGTTTACTAGTTACTTTTATAATAGTGACATGATAGTGGCAGCTCTGCAACAAATACAAACAAAAATCTAATTTTCTTTAATATAAAGCTTTATTTTCATAACAATGTTTTTACAAATTTAAATAAATAAAATGTAATAATTTTACCAGAAATTCTGTTTCTTTTTTCATTTACCATATTTCCAGCCAAGCTAAACAAGTGGTCACTCTCAACGCTTGTGCATGGGGCAGAGAGGAAGAGGCTCGGACAGGTGTAGCAAGTGCAGGGAAACGATCTTTGTTGATTTCCGCGTAAATCAATGCTTTTTCACTTCTGCTGCGTGGCATCTCCGAGACGTACAACTTTTTCATCCTCTTTGTTCAACGTAAAGAAATTCCAAATGGCGGACATTTCAGCATGTCTGAGGCTGCATTTACAAGACGCATCTTGTTGATGCTTGGTAGTAGGCGTGTCTTCCACGCCCGGAGCACAGCAGCGGCAACCAATCGCTGTTGAGCAGATTTGAATGGCGGGCGCTCATGGAGAAACGCCTCCGTTGAGCATACACGTGAACACAGCCTGAATACGTGCGTGTCTGTGCTGCAAGTAAAGCGCATGCACGAGATCGGTTTGAAATCGGAAATACGTGTGAGTGATTGGCCGAACACCGATCAGGTCGATCAGGCCAAAAATCGGCCGTTTCCGATCGCTGGCCGATCGATCGGTGCATCCCTAGTGATTTATTCGACATTGATGCTGCATATGGAGCTGTTGAACATTACTGGAGTATTCCTTTAATTTAATATACCAACTTCTTCCATTTAATTAAGTTTGTCAGCATGTGCAGACTTTCATTATTATGACATAAATCACAATTGTAGTGTTGATATATTTTCTGCCTGGCAACAGTTTGGTTCCTGAAAATAGACATTAAGAATACTGCTTGCTGATCTGATGCTGAGAGTAAAATTCACCTCTCCGCAGCAGGACCACACTGTGTTAATTACACAGATGTCAGTGTTGCACAAAACCGGTCACAGTTAACTCTGACATCAGCTTCTCAGAACCATTCCCATCTACAGCTTTGTATTATAAATGATGTTCAAGGTTTCTTCAAGACAGAAGCCTGGATTGTTATTGACTGACTGAAGTACATGGACAGCTCCTGGAGGCTTTTTCGTGATTTAGAATCCTATTTATTTTTGCCATAAATGTCATTCATTAACTCATTTGGCAGTGTGGCAGGATGCATTATCCTGCTGAAAGAAGGCACTGACATTTGAAAAAAATGCAATGAAGGGGTGTAGTTTGTCTGAAAGAATATTTGGGTAGGTTTTATGCATCAATGTAACATTGACATGAATTGAGGACTGAAGGTTTCTAAGCAGATTGTTGCCCAAAAATATCATAATGCCTCCTCTGGCTTCCCAACTTTTTATAATGCATGCTGGTCACACACCCTCAGCCATCCACAAGATGTACAAAGGAAAATGTGGTGCATCCAGCCAGGCCACCTTCTTCCATTGCTCCATGGTCCGTTTGTGATGCCCACATGCCCATTATTGGAAATTTCAGCAGTGGACAAGGGTCAACATGGGTACTCTGAATGGTGCGATGCACTGTTTTTTCGGACATTTTTCAATCATAGTCAGAATGAACCTTAACAGCAGTTTGTGCTACAGTAGCTCCCCTGAGGGATCAGACCAGATGAGTAGCTTCACAACCCACATGCATCAGTGATTCTTGTCACCCTGTTGCTGGATCACCGGTTGTTCGTCCTTGGACCACTTTTAGTAGGAGCTGATCTCTACATATATGTATATATATATATGTATATATATATGTATATATATATATATATATATATTAGGGCTGTTAAGCGATTAATTAAAATTAACTAGTTAATCGCAAATCTGGAAAAAATTAATTGCGATTAATTGCAATTCTATGTCAACCCAATATATAATATATAGTGAACATCAATTTTACAAAGAAGGCTTTGTTTATTTGTTTTTTCCCCACCTCTGTCACACTTTTAAAAGCTGTGAGATAAAAACAAAACTTACTTTTGAATAGAAAATGCATAACATCTTCAAACCTGAAAGACTCTCTGTGTTAAGACATAAACGTAGCTTTAAATAACTTGAATTAAAGGACAAAGCCTCTCCCGCCTCTCGCTCCAAACTCCAAAACGTGGCGTCGCGCGTCCTGATCTGTGCTCCAGCGCGGTTAGCTGGAGCAACCGTGCTCTGGCTCACCTCTACCAACCGGGCCAGGGACGGCTAAACGAACCGCGCCACCGCACGGTTCGGAGTGTGAGTACACCCTTAAAGTGAAACTGTTCATTTAACAGCGTGTGTTTATCTTCCATCGCTAGCTTGACTCAGCAGCAGCCGAATTTGGACAGGTGAAATTACTTCTTCCTCTGGCATGCTGGTCGCCGACAATACTGCCCCCACTGATTGTGTGGTACTGCAATGCAGAGGGGCGTTTAATTTTCAAATTAATCGCGCGATCAATTTATTTTAAAGCGTTATAGAAAATAAATTAACGCAAATAAATAGAAAATATTTTATTTTTTCTATTATATATTTTCTATTTCTATAAATAGAAAATAAATTTACGCAAATATATATTTATATATATAAATGTAAACAGTAACAACAGTATTTCATAATGATAGCTAGTGCCACAGCAAGGCCAGGTGAAATCTAAGATACATGCTGGATAACAGGTCCATGCTGACAATCGATGCTGTACCTTCAGTATTGATCTGGTTGCAGGCCATTACCGATGGTGTTCTTCCCTCCATCAGCCATAATCTTGTACCAGATGGTGGCTGTTTATTTGAAAGCTGGTTTATGAGGATTTTCACTCACACACTTACTAGCATTTTTACCATTGATAAAAAGCCTCTGCGGTAAAGCTGTGCGTATAACCGTTTTTCTGAGAGCCTTGACGTCAGCCGTGGCACAAACCAGGAGTCACATGTCTGATTAGCCCAGCTTTGCATGCTGTGTTTATGAATAATCTGTTGGTTTTTCTGTGTGCTGGATTAGTGCCTTGTTCAGGAAAGCCCGTTAATTTTCTATATTAATGACTGATATTGCAAAGTTTTATGCAGAGTTCTTCTATCAGCATCCATTTTATTTATCAGTACTGATTTGGACTGTAAGTCCAGATGGTTTTAAATGCTTTAGGGCAGGGGTCTTAAACTCCAGTCCAGGTCTGGTGTCCACATACTGGTCATTAACTGGTGAGTTGAATCAGGAGTGTTTGAGAGGAGAAATCACAAAACTATGCTTCATTCTGTCCCTCCAATGTAAAATACTGGTGTTTAAATTTGGTTTTCAGCACAAGAGAGCCTAATCCTGGAGTTTAACTCCAACCTCAACCTAACATTCCTGGCTCAGTTTATAAAGATATTGAAATTAGAGCTAGATGTGTTCTAGTCATCCTTTATCATTGTGGTAGATCTTCAGGAACAGGTCTGGATATCTCTGTTTGAGGGTTTCCATTAGTGTTAAAGGAACCATATCATGAAATTTTGTGTTTCTAATGATAGGCATGTAGTACGTAAACACTGTAAAGTTCAGAACAGTTCCATGTGTGGTAATTAAGCTACAAGAACAGACCATTTTGAATTCACTGTTTTTGTCACCAAACAAATGCATTTAGAGATATCCACATACTTACTGCTTTTCCATTCATCTATTCAGTGTGAATTGTTCACACGGTAACAAGGGGAAAATGTAATGGTGTGAAAAACAAAGCATGGGGAAAAAGGCATTTACAAATATACATAGTTACATATATACTACACTTTTTGAATGAGATATAAAACAAGGCAGTGTGTACTTCTGAGAAAAGGACCACAACCAACGATGTACTTAAATATCATTGTGGTCCTCACAACACCATCCATTTTCCAAATGTAAACTTTACAGAAGGCAAAAACATTGACTTTAATTGGCCTCTTTCGTATGTATGTCAATACTTTACTTTTTTAAATTCTCAATTCAGCTTATTCTTCTTATCCCACATGTAGATTCCCATATGTCCACACAAGTTCTTTCTACAACTATTGCTTTCAGAAAACAAAACCATATATCAATATGTATAATTAACCATGTAATTATATATATTTTGAAAATGTGAGCTGCCCCATACCTTGTTTCAAAATGGCATGATGAACAGGACCAATAGAAATGGTCCAAAATTACTTCCTATGCTGAAGATTAAGAAGTTTTTCCCTTCTCCTGTATAATTACTTATTTTATAATACAAAGTGTCAGCAATTACTGTATGCTTGAATGCTCAGTAGTGAATTTGCATATAAATTCCTGTTACTTGAGAAGAAAAGAGAGGGGAAAAGATTATTAGGTTCTTCTTCATTTTCATTTTGGACCATTTCCATTGATCTGTTCACCATTGTTCACACCATAATAAGGGAAATAGACATTTTAACAATAGGCAAAAAGAGCTGAACCTGTGCCCTGAAGCACTCCTCATGTGCACACGCTGATCAATAACAGCACGTGAGCGGTCCATGTGCTTCACGAGCAACAACAACAAACTGGCGGAACAAGCCTTCACTGAAAATGTTATTAGCATTCAGCTCCTCATTACTAGAGGAAAAGGTGAACGAAGGCCAGATGGTTTAATGGTGTCAAAGCTATTAGTGGCACTAACTTTTAATCAGCCGCCTCCTGCCACACTGTGAACTGGACGGAAAAATCTGCCATTTCTCATTAAGGGCTATAGGAGAGAGTTTGAAATGATAAGATTTGGTGATCATACAGCTCTGAAAAAATCAGATGTGTGTATAATGATGGAACAGAGGTTGTAATCATGAGATCCAAAAATTTAATAAGTAGAAAACAAGAGAAACAGAAACACAAATATAAACGAGGGGTCCGGGTTACACAAAAGCATATCGTATTTACAAGAAATGTATATATATAAAGTATTGGGAGATCAATTTACACCAATTTAATAAACTTAAATATAGAATTGGTCCCCCCCTTTGCAGTTGCTGTGGCCATTCATTCTGTAGAGCATTTATGAGACCAGACATGAGAAGGCTGGAAGCGTGGGGTTGTCCGAAATGTCTTGGTATGCTGAAGCATTAAGATTGTCCTTCGCTGGAAGTAAGGGCCCAAACAACCCTACAAAACAGTTGTGTCCCAATACTTTTGTCCATATATGTATGTATATAGGAGATAAGTCAGGAACAAGACACAGGTGAACAGGATAACAAGGGGGCCTAAACAACACATTCTCACATTGACTATAGACACATAAACAAAGGCACATGAAGACTGTAAACAACAACAGAAACAAAAACAAAAAGAGAAAAAGACAGAACAGTACAAAAGCCAGGGAGACTATGAATGTTACAGTGTCCCAGTGAAGCCAAAAATTAGATTTCTGCCACCTCAAGCTGGTAATTACTTACGGACTTGGATAAGGAGACCTTAGTTTGTTATTTTGGGAAGGAACTGAAAAAATAAAAGGATTACAGGGACAATATATGTATTTTTTCTGTTGCTGAAATGCTACAATGCCCCCCAACCCACCGCCCCTTCAACCGGAGAAACTGAGATGAGAGGCTAATGGAACACCTCCAGAGACAGAGCGGCCTTGGAGGAGGCCTCCTATAGGAAAGGAGGATAGAAGTGATTCACAGTCAGCTTGCCCCGAGTTGTAATGGCACAACAGCAAACAGACACAGCCTCTTAGTGTCTCTCCAATTACAGGTGGATGGTAATGGGAAAAGATGAAAGGGGTGACCTTTTCTGGGGAAAAAAGAAGTACTTAGTGGAAAGTGGGTCACTGTGTATTGGAGAACCGGCTGGAGAGAAGCTGTCACCTTCGTGCTCGGCTCACATCTCCCCTTGAAGCGAGTCGTACCTCACGTAGTGTTAAATTTAATGCCCAGAGGATTAGCTGACATCTGGAAACGCTGTGACATGGAGCTGCAAACAAGTGGGGTAATAGGTCGGCCAGATGCAAATAGCAGCAAGTATTTGACCTAGTGTTTGGCAGCCAGCAGCAAGTGGTGACAAACACGAGCCAGAATGCCAGCGTGAGGCATTTACCTGGGAGTTATTTACAGACCAGCTTTCAGAACCATTCTCTGCATTTGTATGTGGTTTAAATTCTTGATAAAAAATGACAATTTTGAGGCTGTGGAGACCTTTGGTCTACCAAGAAAATTTCTTTAACGAATCTTTTATTTGAAAAGGTAAAAGCCCAAAAATACATTTTGTCTTCTGTGGGAAGGGTTGTGTTAGATGTAGCATGATCACATTTAATGTCTCATAAAGAAGGAATACAAATATATGTGTATACGTGACCGTGTCCTCTGTAAATTGTTTAAAGCCTCAGTGTAATTAAGCGTCTTTCTGCTAGCACAGTTAACATTAGAATAATCAAAAACAAACAAGAAAGCAGTAAAAAGTATCAAGATATGTCTTGTGTGTAAAAGTAGCTGATATTGTGGGAGCCGGTGAGGAGAACACAGGTTCGGTTCCAGATTCCTCCTCGGTTCCTCCAACCGTTGTTCGTATTTGTGAAATTCCATCAGCAGCCCCTGATTTAATATAACGAAGGACTGATTGGTATCTGATGAGAAGTAATGCTGGACTTCCACAAGAACACACTGCTATTCTGAACATAACATCACTATTTACTGTATAATGTTGTTTGTATTAATAATTTTCAGTTTTATATACACTCAACAAAAATATAAACGCAACACCTTTGTTTCTGCTCCGATTTTTCATGAGATGGACTTAAAGATC